>NW_026465610.1:0-14595 GCF_026875155.1 Cherax quadricarinatus
GTGGAAACGTTTCGCCAACCAGTGGTTTCCTCAATATACACAGGAAACAAAGAGTCGTCGTGCAGCCGCCGTGGATAAAAGACGTCTTCGTTCCTGCTCTGAGCACTGTGCCTCGAGTTTTTTCTTGGGTTATCCTGAGTAATTCTCGATCAGTACTGAGAGGAAACTTGCTTGCAGTCACTTCGAGCCCCATCCGTTCAAGAGGGTAAGGCGGTGACTTGCTTGCTTGTTCACCCCTCTCTTCCCCATCCCCCCATCCTTCCCCATCCTCAGGGCCGGATTACCGCATAGGCAAACGAGGCATTTGCCTAGGGCCCCGCGCTTTTTGGGGGCCCCGCGGGTCCAAGGGGGGTTCGGGGGCTCATCCAAGACTGCGCACATGGTGCAAGTGCAAAGGGGTCCCTACCTAAAAAGTTCAAGTGTTTGGAGAGTAAAATTGATTTTTAAAAATTAATCAAAACAAAAATAATGAAATAAAATAAAAATAAATAAACCTAACCATAGATGGCAACACTCAAAAACGCCTTTGTTTACATCAGAACAGCTGTGTTTTTCCTGCTAATGGGTGAGTATGGGAGATTCCTTTTCCAATTTTCTGTAGTAATTACACGTTATCTAGACTTGTACTGTGACAAATTAACTAAAGTGTTGTTGAAAAGACATTGATGTGTATGGATAAATGTTTGTTTTCGCCTCTAAATGTTAAGGGAGGTATCTGATAGGGTTACTGACCAGTAAAAACCATGGACCAGTAAAGAAGCATTTTGGTAAAAATACTATAAAGAAAAACCAAAAAAACGCAAACTGACTTCCGTTTGTGGGTTTTAAAAGCACTTTGCCCTGTCTTTAAGTCTTTATCATTTCAATAACAGATCTAAATTTGATTGATGTTCTACATCACTTCCGTCGCAAATGCTTATTTTTTAAAAGTTGTGATGGAAGTGATGTAGAACATCAATTAATTTACTACATATTTCCCCAGAAACACATAAGCCACATCAGAAAATCTTTGGGGTTTGGGTGAAACGGGAAAATTGTCCCTGCATTCTTTAATTCTCATGTCCTTTAAATCTATGGTGGTAGGCCAATATATGCAAAACATAATGATTAGTTTAGTTATGAAAATGGTAATATAAATACCATTGTGCATTGTTCTTGGACTCGGTATGATTTCTGTTTAAGTAAATTGGAGATCAAGGAGGATGAGTTAGTAAAATATTCGTACCCCAAATCACTAACCTAATCTATGGTAAAAGTTCTGTACATGACTCCTTTCTGATAACGTTTTGAATTTTTAGATGCGCAGCCAGAGGAAAGGGGGCTACAAGGGCCATATCCCCCCAATTGACATAAAAAATTTAATAAATTAATAATAATTGATAATGAAAAATTTGTATTTGCATGATTACAGACAGTGATACATCCTCATTATGGCATCTCGTGAACGTGATGTTGGACGCTCTTATGCGAGTGGGTCACAGAAAAGAAAGAAGAAAATTCAAGAAGAAGAACAGAAAAAGAAAGATGTAGGAAGCTGCAGAAAGATCACAGACATGCTCACGAAAACAGTTTCTGATGTTACCAGTACAGTTGAATCTGCAGATACGTCAGATCATACAGGAAGCCCTCCCTCCATTATTTCTCAGCCAGCATCTACTTCTTTTGTGTCTCCTCTCAATGTCTCAACGGACATTTCATCCACAGGATTTGTCTTAAAAGATCCTGCCTCATGGCCAATGTAACCCCAGATTCTCTACGTAATGCTTTCATTGCGAAAACTTCAGTCAAACTCTGAACTTTGACTTTAGGAAATCACCCAAGGATTTATGATGATGGAAGTCGTCGTTGTTTTAAAGTCATCTATGTTTTATAGGAAGTTTGCAAATTCAGAAACTGTGAAAAGATCATGGAGGGTATACTCTGAAAGCTCAGGAAAATTTGTACTGTTCAGAAATGCAAGCTATTTTCTACCAAGAAAATACCTTCACACAGGGGTTCAATGACTGGAAAAATTCCAAGCTTTTCGAGGAACATGAAAACAGCACACTCACAGGAGCTGCATTTTAGCCAGTGTATTTCGTGCACAGAAAAAAGGCTTATTGGTTTCTCACTTGGAAAATCAAACTGAAAAAGAGCGCACTTATTGGAGAAAAGTTCTAGAAAGAGTTGTTGCTGTTGTAAAATTCTTAGCTCTAAGAGGACTTGTTTTCCGTGGAGAAAATGAGGTTTTTGGTTCGGAAAACAATGGCAATTTCCTGGGGATCATAGAACTGTTAGCACAATTCGATCCTTTCTTAGCAAATTATGTGCCCACGCCTTGGGAAATGCAGGAAGAGGCACTGTATCTTACATGTCATCTACTATATGCAATGAATTTATTGAACTGATGACTAAGAAGGTCCTCAATAACATCTAGCTGTGAAAACTGCAAAATACTTTGCAATAAGTGTAGATTCAACACCAGATAATTTCACATACAATTGACATTCATTGTTCGCTTTGTCGACTCCAGTGTAAGCCTGTAGAGCGCTTTATAAAATTCTTCCTCTTTCAGCCATGATGGAGAAACAATGATGAATGTAGTACTGGATACTCTGCTTGAACATGATCTCTTATTATGGGGTTGCCGTGGCCAGAGCTACGACAATGCAAGTAAAATGTCGGGGAAATATAATGGATTGCAAGCCCGATCAAGCAAAACAACCCACTTGCTAAATATGTGCCCTGCTCAGCACATTCTCTTAATCTTGTTGGGTCTGTGCTGCGGAGTGTTGTGTCGCTGGGAGTTTCATTTTTGGACTTTTACAAGCACTCTTTAATTTTTTCTCTGCTTCAACGCATCGGTGGAGTATACTCAAGTCAACCATTCATGGAGATGTCATTAAATCATTATCAACAACAAGGTGGTCAGCGCAGCATGATGCAACACATGCTTTGAAAGACAGCTTTGCTGAAATACGTTCTGCTTTGATCCAAATAGCAGAGGATGAAGACCAGACAGCAACTACAAGAAGCGAAGCAGCCAGCTTAGCATAAAAATTGGAAGATTTTGAATTAGCCTTACTCCGTGTGCTTTGGGACTGTATACTGGAACTGGGACTGTATACTGGAAAATTGAAATTGAAATGGCTACTTGTGTTAACCTCTATGCAGGCTTAGTGGAATTTGTAAGCTCACTTCGCAATGATGAAGCTTTTGAAATGTTTGAAGAGAAAGCTAAACTGCTGGTGAAAGACTACAGTTACCGGGCTGATCATCAGCGGTCAAGGAAGAGGAAACGCAATTTTGAAGAGCCAGACAATGAAATTGTGTTGCTACCAAGGCAGAAATGTAAGACAGCTGCATACTTCGTCATTCTGGATTCACTGATTACAGAATTGGTGAAAAGAAAAGAAATCTATCAGAATCTCAATGACAAGTTTGGATTTCTGTTCAAAATTACTACTATGCCAGATGCAGAATTGAGAAAGCTGCATTAAAGTTGCAACAACACCTTCAGCCGATTTTCAGACACATTTGTTGAAGAAATAGTTCATTTTTCTGGGTATATGAATCAGATTAAAGCTCCACCTGAAAAATGTGCGCCCTCAGTGCTTTGAAACATTTTAAAAAATGCAGGTATCTCAGAAACCTTCCCTAATGTTGAATAGTTTTATCGCCTTTACCTAACACTTCCAGCTACTAACTGTGAGGAGAAACTCATTTTCTGTTTTGAAAAGAGTGAAAAACCCGCTCCGTTCAACAATGAGCCAAGACAAATTTTGTAACCTAGCCCTTTTTGACCATTGAGTCTGATCTAACAAGAAAAATTGCTTTTCAGAATATAATTGATGATTTTGCCAATATGAAATCCAGAAAAAAATTTATTTAAGAAGTGCCTGTGAATATAAACAATTTCTTTACTTTTTTGAGTTTATATGATTTGATAGTCTTATGCATGATGCAATATAACAATAATGGTCAGTGATTTATAAAGGGAATAATAGTGCTGTAGTGGTTATGCTGAATATAATAGGTACATGATGTCAAATACTTTAATAGCCTAATCTAGTAATACTATGCTGTCTTGAGTTTATTCTCTTTAAAATGCACGATTTAACAAGATAGTTATAATGGCTGTTGGTAAATGGTTTTGGTTGTCTTGATGTACTTTCCCTATTAAATTTAATCTAAATAGCCTGAATGTATTTAATTAGACCTTAAACAGGGTCACACCGACCTCCCCCCCCCCCAAGCTGGAAGGGGTTGCTTCGCTTACCCGTAACTCAAAGGGGCCCCGCCAATCTGAATAGCCTAGGGCCCGGAGACTTCTTAATCTGGCCCTGCCCATCCTCCCCTCACCCAAACATCTACACTGGCCCACACACTAACACTGCTTACATTGCTATCCTTCTGACTTTCCCATCTTCTTTTTCGGCAACTTCGCCTTTGGCGTGTTAATACAAGGCATTTTGACCATCCGGTAGCCCGTGTGGTTTTTAAAAGTCCGGCCGATCTTTGCCTTGGGCCCTTTTCCCCTCACTTCTCGAGGGTAGGCTATCTTAGGGGCTGATCTCCAAAAGTCAACTGACATGGGATGTTTAGGGCTACCACCAAGGAAAGACCTTTTTGTTATAGTAACTTCTGTGTCAGACGTACCTTCCTGGACATTATGGCACGAATACGAGTACGAATACGTGTCGATGACAATCAAGTCTAAGAAGGAAATTCTTGAATGTATTTGCTCAAATTCAACTATTGCTCTAGTGGATTTTTTTCAAACCCACGCTGGGGCAGTACTTCTCTTTTATGAAGAAGAGTTACTTCAGTTGATTAAGCAGGATGTTCTTGATAAATTGAAGACTTTTGGTATCATCCCAATTTCACCTGAAAGCTATCAAGCCCAACGAACCGTGTTTGAGGCCAGAATTAACAGTTTCACGAGAAAAAGCTCAGTGGAGGAACTTATTGCAAATTTTAATCAGGAGAATTCTGAATTTAAGGTTGTCCAATCATATAAATTCTCTAAACCTACCAGCAACCAGGTAACATTAAAGTTAATACTCGAGACACCTGAAGCAGCCAAACTCGTATGTCAAAATGGTTTCAAATGTTTTGGCACCAGATGTACACTTGACCAAATCTCTCTTGAACGGTTTGTCAGTGTTACACAATGTTTCAAATGTTATGCATTTGGTCATACCACCAACAAATGCAGTAGCCAATCACCGATTTGCAGCATATGCTCTGGTGAGCATTCTTTTCAAGACTGCCATAACAAAACTAAGCCCAAGTGTGCCCTTTGCAATGGAAAACATCATGATGTTTCCCCTATCTGTCCTGAGAGGAAAAAGGTAATACAGGAAATTCTAGAAGCCAAGAAACTATCCAATTCTTCGAAGACCCCCTCACCAAGCACCTCCAACAATGTCCCAGGATTCCTTCCCAGTTCTGCCTGGATCTAGTGGGACTTCTCAGGCCTCTTCCACTGGTTCCAATATTTGGACTTCTGCCCCTCTTGGGGTGCCCCAATCTAACCCTCGCCTACAACAAACACAGCCACAAGGTTCTTCCTCACTCCCCATGTCTCAGGGGTCCTCAGCCGGGGATATGACGAGAGCTCAACTAATGTACATGTTGACCAAGGACATAGCAGGTGGTGATATTCAACTCTGCTCTAATGTTTTCAACGATTTGTTAAGGGCTAATGGGATCAGTCCCATTACAATCCCTGATAATGTTATGTTTATTATGGTCCAGCCCCCTCAAGACAGGAAGTATGTGCCCTACTCTACCTCTACAAATGCACCTAATTCATTCCTTGCTCAGGGCTCACCTACCTCGCATACCCAGGTTGTCAACTCCACTCAACCCGATGAGTCAATACCTGACCCTAACCATGCCCCAGAGATTGGTGCTTACTCTTCCGCTATTGCAGCTGATCCTGTTGAACAAGAACAGGAACTTTCCCAGGGTACTTCACCTGGCCTACCAAATTTTTCCTTGGAGCCTCCAAGGTCTTCCTTTGACACTCGTGTGCCTCTGCTTCCTGTAACTGGGAATATCACACCTCAGTTCTCTGATGACTAATGCTTCTGTTGATATTACCAACTCTAGTGAGGATGGTGACATTGTTAGTACGCAAGCAACTATTCAGAATTTCCCTCCTCCCCTTGACGAGTCTAGGAGGGAGAGTGTTCATTCCAATTGTGATGTTACTTGCAGACGTTCAGACTGCAGTAAATGCGCGAAGTGCAAGAAATAATGGGGATTACAATTTTCCAACTTAATGCTCAACATTTCTTTAATAACCGTTATATCCTTGAAGTTGAACTACATAATTACAACCCTGAAGTTATCCTCCTGAATGAGACAGCTGCGGGAGCTGGTCAACATATTAAATTACGTGGTTACTCTACTGTGGAGAAAGAAATCGGGAGGACCCCATTGTGGAGTGGCCATCTTAGTTAAATTAGTCAATGTGTTTCGAAATATTCACGTTGACGAAGATAACATTCTTGCAATAGAACTAATGACGTCTCATGGCCAACTATTGATAGAAACTGGATATTTTCCTCCTAGACAACCATATATAGAGTCCATTCCCCTACATAGGATATTAAGCAGAAATATTCCAACAATTTTAGCGGGAGATTTTAACGCTCATCACCCTGCCCTCTTTAACTGTTGAGTTGGTAATCCACTGGGCGACTTGAAAGGAAAACAACTATTTAACATCATGACAGCCAGGAATCTGTCATTTCAAGGCGCATTCTTTAAATCATATAATGGTCCTCATCCGGTGACACTAGATATAGTCCTGACTAACGGAGACTGTGACATCTTCCATTGTCGAGTCTCTCCTGGTGGGAACGTAGGATCTGACCATATCCCTGTTATAATACAGCTACAAGCTTCTCCATTTAGAATACCTGTACCTCCTAAACCCAATCTCAACACCCTAGGATTTGACCCCTTCAGGGCATTTCTTGGTGAAGATGAAATTGTCTCGTTGGAAAATTTACCTTCCACTGCAATTGACGACGCAATCAGCTCCCTTCACAACCAAATACTTGATGCTACTAATGCAACTTGCCAATTAGCTTCCACAAAGATCTACCAACAATAATTTCCCTAGTAGGTTTATAGCGACGGTATGAGAAATTATCAAACAATGTCGAAGACAACTTCAAACGCAACAACCACCAGAGGCTACATTGTATATATTGAGGCAGGAATTAGTTATCATGATTAGTCATCACAAACGTGACTTACGGAAATTTCTAGTTCTCCAAGCTAACCAGTATAAACGTCAACCTGCAAAATTTTGGAGCAAGATTTGGCAACTTTTAGGGGCAAAGAACAAGGCTCCCAGCTACCTAATTCATACCTTCACTGATGATGATGAGGAGGAGGTTGAGATTAAACTTGATGATCCACAGGACCAGGCTAATTTGATGGGTGATGTATGGGAGAAAATTCTCTCCCACAATAACAGTCGTCGATTTAATAATAATCACTATCAGATGGTCAATGACTGGAGAGATGAGAACTTAGCTGATCTCCAACCACTACCTTCCATCGATATATCAACTCTTGAAGATGCCCACCCACTTACTAGACCTATTACACTACTTGAGATGAGTCAAGTTATTGGAAGAATGCGAAATAGAGCCCCTGGTCTCTCTGGAATAACAATGAAACAAATAAAATTCCTACCCAGAAGTTGTAAACAGTTTTTGGTAAATATCTTTAATGCTATCTTGGCCTCCGGACATTTTCCAGTGGTTTTTAAGACTGTGAGGATGATCTTTCTTGCGTAACCCAATAAAGATATCAACCAACCTGGAAACTATAGACCTATATCCTTACTTGAAGTCACCGGCAAAGTTCTTGAGAAGATCATTTCCAATAGACTGAACTATTATATGGAGTTTAACCACCCCTTTACTAAATAACAGTTCGGTTTTAGGACTCAGAGGTACCCATCATGCAATAAATACTATTTTCGATGCTGTAGCAAGCCTGAAACATCAGGGCAATCTTGCCCTAATTGCCACCTCAGATGTTCATAAAGCTTTTGATAGCTTAATGCATAATGGTCTTATATATAAACTTGCTGATCTACCTGACCATACCTCTTCAAGGGGGGCTCCTTGGCGTGGTGAAGAGGCTCTTGGTCTGAGGAATTAGATCTGTCGGTCTCCTTCCTCAAACCGAACCTAATTACCCCCCAATCCCCCCTTCCCTATCCCATCCTCCCCATCCTCCCCTTTTCCCTTTCCTCCTCCCCCTCCCCACCCTTCCCTTTTGCCCTTCCTCTTTTTGGCCTTTGGGATTTTTCCCACAGGCGCGCTAGTTCGTAGGTAGGGGAAAGGGTACCAGGGTCCATCCCATTCCGTTGAGGTTCTTGGCGGTGGCGTAGTTTGCCGTGGAATCTGGATCACCTGGGGATGTCCTGATCCCTCTCCAGTATCCCGGAGAGTGGCTTTGGGTGTCTTTCAGGCGATGGGTGTATCTCTGGAAGCCACCTTTCGGATTCTGGGGGTGGTGGCTGAAGGAGGTATGCTTTGTGGTGGATATCCGGCCGCCCTCTCTTTTGTCCACCAAGGTAGCTCGGCAGATGTGAGGTTGCTATCCCGGATTGCTGGTTTACTGGCATGATAGGTAGGGTATGGCACGGGTTGCATGCTGCATCTACGCTACTTGCAGTGCTGAGGTCCTCTTGGGTGTGGAGGGAGATTTCTGGCCCTTTCATTCCTCCTAGGAACTATCCCTCCCCAGTCCCCCCTTTTTTTTATTCTTTTTTTATTTTATTTTCTTTCTTTTTTTTCTTAAAAACAAAAAGAAAGAAGTAACCTAACCATGGAGAACCCAGTCCATGAACCTGCTACCCCCGGGCCCCTTCTTGATACCGCACCCCATTCTGACCCCACCTCGTCTTTGGACCACTCTTCGGACACTCCTCATGCCTCTGTACCTCTTGCCGGTGCTGTTTCCTCACCCACTTCAGGTACTGAGGTCTCAACTGACTCCTTTGATTTATCTGACCTCCGCTCTCCTTTGACTATGCTTCCAGCCTCTCCCTCTATGGTGTGGCACTTTTCGAATCGCCGGCCCGTTCCACGTCGGACCAACTCTGGTCCCACGCCTAAACGCCGATGACAATTACCTGCTGATGATACTTCTCCACCTTCTCGTTCTTCTCAGAAAAGATCGACACGTCCTGCACTTCCTTTCCAAGCTCAGTTTCAGACTGCACAATGGACTAAATTCTTCACTTTACGACCAACTTCCTCTACCGCCTATCTTTCCGACCACAGTATTGGCAAGGCACTCCTATGCCATGCTGGTAAAGATATTTCTTTTCATGCTCTTAAGAGCGGTATGCACATCACTGTACAGAATGCTACCCAAGCTCATGATCTTTCTCTTCTTTCCCATATAGATACTGTTCCTGTCACTACTGAAAAACATCATTCCCTCAATTCTTGTAGTGGTACTGTCATTCTGCCCCATACCATAATTCAACAAAATTTCCAGACATGTGGCAATGACATTCTTGAACAGCTGGAACTTCAAGATCTCCCAACCCTCAAGGTAGACACTTATGTTCTTCCTGCCCACAGGCAGAGACGATACCCTAGCAATGTGGCTCATTTAACTTTTGACAGCCATGAACTCCCATCCTCAGTTTATGTAGCAGGACATCGGTTACAAGTTCGAAAGGTGATCCCTACACCGCAACAGTGTAGAAATTGCTGGCGATTTGGCCATCCAGTGAAATATTGCAAATCCATAGTCGAATGCCCAGTCTGTGGTGCCGATGACCATTCTAATACGTCTTGCAATCGACCTCCCTCTTGCCTTAATTGTCAGGAGGCTCACCCTTCGTACTCTCGCCGTTGCCAAGTCTACTTAAATGAGCGGGAAATCCGTTACCTCAAAGAGGCAGGAGGTCTCCCTTATGCCATGGCAGTTTCTCATCATCTCCAAGGGAGACTACCTCGTGTTTCTTATTCCCATGTTTCAAAATGTCCCCCCACTTCTGGGGTCCCATCTTCTGCAGCCTCCTCTGTGGTTACCTCTCCCATAGTCACTCCTGTATCTAATTCTTTTGCTGTCCTAGGCTCAGATGTCCCTACTTCAGCGCCTCAGTCTGTTCTTGCTTCTTTGTGTTCTCCCTCACAAGCCTCAGTATTGACAAGACCTCGTACGACACCTCCTTCCAATCATCCCTCTACTTCTCAGAAGTCTAAAAAAGGTTCTTTAACCCCTCCTTCCCTTCTTTCACCTCTTCATTTTACCTTCCCTGTCTCTGTACCGGGTTCTTCCCCTCTCACTGGCTCTGTTACAAGTGTAGAGGTTCACCCTCCTCCTCGTACTATACCTACCTCCCCTGTTCCCTCCCAAGTTTCTTCCTTTTCTGCCACCTCCCAGGTTTCTGCCTCTTCTGTCCCCTTCCATGCTACTCCAGTTCCCTCCACCCTTCTGCCCCCCTACCTTGGTACTGTCCATTACAGTTCCAATCTTTACTCATCCTCCCCTACCATCTCTAATATTGTCTCCCATACGACTCTCTAAATTTCCCAAAACCTTAAAGCAATCTCTAAAAATTTACCCCAGGACCAAACCATCAATGACATGTTTCCCCCCTGTTCCTCCCTCTCCTCTCCTCCATTGCCAATCCTTTCTTCACACGCCCCAAAATTTTCCTTTCGCTGCTTGAATGTTTCCCGCTGCCTCTGCTTTGGGACTTTTCTAACCTCTCTATCCGTGGGAAACCCTTACCTGCAGATTTCAAGTACTTTTCTCTAACCCGGGCCTTTTTACAGTGGAATATCGGGGTCAGGGTAAAGGGGAGCTTCAGATGTTATCCCCCATTTTTCCCCTTTTTGGTGTTTTGCTTAAAAAACCCAAAAATTACACTCTGCTGTTATCTCCCCCATCTCAGGCATAATTTATTGACTTCAGATCCTTTTTCCTGAGGGCCTTTAATGAAATGCCCTTCTCTACGCACTGATATTCTGTCCATGGGCTATTTGTTTGTACTTCGCTGCATTACACAGCAGCCCGTACCACTTGCATAGTGTATACCTCTTTTTTTATTCTCTCCTTTTTCGGTCTTTATCATTCCGGATATTGCCTTTCTTGTTTTTCTTCCCACACGTTCTGTTACTTGGCTTTTTTTAATGCCCATCATTTCCTCGGGGGGGGTTCACTTGATTCCCGGCATTCAGTTGAGGTTTTTTCTTGCCACCCCCCCCCCTCCATTTTTTAAAAATACGGGTATCACACCCTTTTTTGATCCTGGGACCCATTTCTCTCTTGCATTGATCTCTCAGTCTGCTCTCCTCCGCCGATTAGACTTCCCTGGGTTTTTCTCCGGGATTTACTGACAGCAATCATTTCCCAACATTCTTTCTTCCCCCTTTTAATTCCCCCTCTTCGTATCCCACACTGGCAATTTGACAGGCAAATTGGAACCTTTTCTCAAATAACTGTTTTCAGTAGGTTCCTTCTTTGTCCTCCATTGATGAGCTTTTACACCTCTTTTCGCCTCTTTTCAACACAGTTTTTCATTCTTACTCCAAAATTTGGGCAGGGATTTTTCAAAATGCGTGCCTGGTGGTCTCCTGCTTGTGCTCGTGCAGTACGTTTTAAATGCACTGCATGGGCAGGTATCATACAAAGAACCCACGGAAGACTTCTTGATTTTAAGCAGAAGGTTCGATCGCTTGCCATGTCATCAGGACCCAAACGCCTTGCTGGCAATTTTGCTCCCCCATCACCTCTGTTCCTCTATAGTGATCTGGAAAAAAGTCAAAACTGAGTGGTAAATATTCCCGACCCGGCCCCGTTTTTGGGGTTGCCGGTGTTTATATAGCAAACCCCTAGATGTTGCCAATAAATTGGCAATCTCTGGTCCCTATTTCCAGGGGTCCATCTATGCCCCTCGTTTCTTTCCTCAAAGTCTGCCAGGAGTTAGCACCCTTTTTGGACTTTTCTTCTCTCAGAGAAAAACATATAATGTCCCTTTTACATTTCCCCAGAACTGGGGAAACACCTCAGTTGCCGATCTGGGCAGCTGGGCCGAAAACTTTCATATTGTATGCTACAAATTTACATCAGTCACCCTTTCAGCCTATTAACCCTTTTTAAATCTTATTTGGTCACAAGGAGTTTTTCCACAACTGTGGAAAATCTGCCATTGTTCTCCCTTTCCACAAACCAGGACAGGGGAAATGAAGCCCCCACTATCATCCCATTGCTCTTACCAGTGCATTTTTGAAAATGATGGAACGCCGGGAAATGGACTTTTTATGTGGTATTTGAGACACACAACGTCTCTCCCTCGTAAATATGGTTTTCGTAAGGGCGTTCTACCCATAACCCCTTACTACATTTGGATAAAATTTCATAATGCCTTTGCAAATAACCACCGTTTTTGCCATATTTTTTGACCTGAGAAGGCAATGCACAATTTGAAGGTTAATTTTTTGGCCCAAGCCCACCCCTTTAGGCCCCCGAGGCAACTACCACCTTCCTTAAGAACTTTTAATGATAGACATTTCCGTTTTCGGTTAATAGTGCTCCCCCCGGGACTTTATCCAAGCTAAAGGTGCCCCCCAGGGATGTTTCGAGCCAACATTTTTTCTTTTTGTTTTTTTAAGTTTTGGCCACTATCTTCCATAAAATATTTGTCATCACCTATGTTGATGACTTTGCATTGCCTGTCAGGCCTATTGTCACCTCATTAAGTTTCTCTCCGCAGCGGTCGAACCATTTTTCCAATTGGGCCCCCACACAGGGTTTAAATTTTCCCCCCTAAAACCCACCAAAAATTTTTTCACTAGACCTCTGTCTTTCCCAAACATCCCTTTTTACCTCTATGGCCCCGTAAACCCGAAAATAACAGTCAAGTTTCTGGGCCTCCTCTTTGACCCTAGGACCGGCCCCCAATTACTCTCTGAAGGGAACTTGTCACAGCCGCTAACCCTTTTTAAAAACCCCTTTCTCACCTTATGGGGGCTGACGTCGAGCCCTCCCCCGCCTACATTCCCCCTCATTTTTTTCAAAAATTGATTAGGTACCAGATCTATTCAGCGGGATTCTGCTACTCTCTACCTTTAAACCCCCTTCATCACCAAGGATTACATTTTTGCCTTTGGGGCTTTTCGCTTTCCCCTGTTGAAGCTCTAGCAGAAGCCGTTCTCCTTTCCGTCACCGTGAGCCCATTGCCTTTGCTACATGTACGCTCCATGACCCACAATCCTTCCATTTATGAATGGTCACTGATATTAGTAAATTCTTTATTTGTTCACCGCCACTGTTTACTCTGCCCTTCCCCCCTTTGCCTTCATTCGCGCTTTGTCTTCTCTTCAATTACCACCTTTTTTATGTTCATGTACATCTCCTTTTCCCTCCCCCCCCGGGAAGTTCCCCGTGTTCGAGTCTTTCTTTCTCTCTCCCTTGCTCGAAAGCCCAACTGTCTATGGTCGTTCCGGGCTCTTTTTCTTTACCACTTCCACTCTCATTCTCATGCCATTGCTGTGTACACAATGGCTCTAAGTCTTCTGATGGCGTAGGATTCACAGCAGTGTTTCTGGACAGCATCATACGAGGGCATTTACTATCTTCGGCTAGTATTTTTACTGATGAATTGTATGCCATCCTTGCAGCACTTATCCGTATTGCATCTATGCCTGTGTCATCATTTGGGTTGTCTCAGACTCCCCTTTGTGCTTTACGGCTATACAGATATTTGATACACCTCACCCCTTAGTCCTCCGTATCCAACTTTGGCTACACCGCATCTTTACCAAGCATAAAGATATTGCTTTTTGTTGGGTCCTTGGTCATGTTGACGTACAGGGCAATGAACAGGCAGACACTGCTGCGCGGTCAGCAGTACATGACCCCACCAGTTTCTATAGAGGTATTCCATTTACGGACTATTTTGCTGTAATATCTTCCCACCTTCACACCCGTTGGCAACAACGTTGGTCTACTATGCTCGGTAACAAACTTCAATCTATTAAACCGAGTATAGGTTACTGGCCGTCTTCTTATCACCAATGTCGAGGTTGGGAGACTACTCCCTCCCGTCTTCGCATTGGCCATACTCGTCTTACTCATGGATATCTCATGGAGAGGCGCCCTGCTCCTCTCTGTGAGAATTGTCAGGCTCCATTATCATCAGCCACAATTTTGTTGGACTGCCCACTTTATCAACGAGCATGCAGAATTTACCTCCGTCGTCGTCTTCGCTCCGCTGCTCTCTCTCTACCTTCCCTTCTCGCTGATGGACCCACCTTTCATCTGGACTCTCTCATTGACTAGTAGAGGGACTAGTACCGAACTTGCACACGAAAATCACTCACTACGAAAGCAAAAGACTTGGCAGACGATGCACCATCCCCCCAATGAAAGCAGGGGTGTCACTAGCACGTTAAGAGACCAACAATAAGTGTCAGGGGCCCGAGACTGTTCAACTGCCTCCCAGCACACATAAGGGGGATTACCAACAGACCCCTGGCAGTCTTCAAGCTGGCACTGGACAAGCACCTAAAGTCAGTTCCTGTCAGCCGGGGGTGGCTCGTCGTTGGTTTTTTC
>NW_026465611.1:0-13953 GCF_026875155.1 Cherax quadricarinatus
GGTTTTTATTTTACGTCACTGTAATGGGGGTTTGAATTGTGTTATTGGGGGGGGAATGGGGAACCCGAGGGGGGGGGGTGTTTTTGGGCGTTACATAATGTGTTTGGAGACGGGGGGGTTTTCGGATGTTGTGGGGGGGGGGGTTGGCAGGTTGAGTTATGTTTGTCAGACGGGTTTATGCTGCAAGATTAGATAGGATCTATGCAACGGAAAGCTGTACGTGTGTTGGGAGTCAGGACTTTTGATGTGGGGTTTTCTGATCATAGGGCAGTTATAGCAGATCTTGATTGGGAAGGTATGGTTAGGATACAATCGGGTTTCTGGAAATTAAATGCAAGACTCGTGAGGAGTGAGGAGGCGAGTATGGCTTTTGGGGAATGGTGGCAAACTTTTTGGGATTCTAGAGCAGTAGGGTCGTGTGTCTTAAAATGGTGGGAAAGGCACGCTAAGCCGGGTATAGCAGGTTTCTATAAGAGGAAGGGAAGGGAAGAGGCAGGGTGGAGGTATGGGTTGCAAAACTATTTTGAATATCAGCTGAATGAGTGTTATGAGGAAGGGTGGGGGCGGCAGTACGGTCACATGGTGCAACTCAAGGACAGGTTGGCTGAGTTACATAATGGTAGGTTTGATGCACTACGTGTAAGAGCGGGAATGGAGGCTGTGCTGTGGGGTGATAAACCTTCGGAAAGTGTTTTGCGAGGTTTTCGGGTAAGGCAGAGGGATTCGATTATTTTAAACTTGGAGGTAAGTGAGATATGGGTGGTTATCACAAGGGACAGGTACTGAATTACTACAGAAGGCATGAGCAATTATGCTGATTTCTGGTTCCGAAGAAGTGGGGAAGGGGGAGGAGGGCGATGCTATTGAGGTGTGGGGGGGAGGGGTTTAGGGTCATGTGGAAGAGGAGGCATGGGGATGGGAGGTGAGATTAGCATGGGGGAGTTGAGGAGGCTGTGTTCAATATGAGTACTGGAAAGGCGCCGGGTAGGTAGATGGGAATCAAATGATTTTTATAGAATTCAATGGGAGCACATTAAGTACTGTTGGTGAGGGTCATGAATTGTATGCGACGAGAGGGAAAGTTAGAACAACTCAGAGAACGGGTGTAGTCGTCTTAGTACGCAAAAAGCAAGAGGGAAGAGTATTGAGTGAGTACAGAGCTATTTCGCTAATGTGTGCCGACTACAAGATTTTCGCGAAGATATTGGGCAATAGGATGAAGAAGGTGTTAGGTGGGGTTATTCATAAGGGGCAGATGGGTATTCTGGGCAGAAGCCATGAGAGATGGGCATGGCCGCATTAGGGATTTTTTTGGAGGGTTTGCAGCGGGGGAGGGCTGTTTGGGCATTGATTGGGAAAATGCATACGACTGTGTAGATAGGAATTTTCTGAGGGCTAGTTTGTTGCATCTCGGTTTTGGCATGGGAGTGGCGAGGTGGGTTGATTACAATGTATTCGTCCACAATGGTGCGAGTACAAATTTAATGGTGGGTTTGGGGAAGGCCTGTAAGGATGGAGAGGGGTTTGAGACAGGGATGTCCCCTGTCTCAGATATTTTTTGGGCGTGTATGCAGCATCCTTTTTATGGGCTCGTTGAGGGGGGGGGGAATTTAAACGGGGAAAAGGATGGGTATATAGATGTGGGTGGGGTTTGGATGATACCACTATTCTGCTGGAAAGAGTGGAGGGATTGCGTACGGTGGAAAGTGTGTTGGAGCTTTCGGGAGGGCATCAGGCATGCCGGTGAACAGAGCAAAATCAAGTTTGCTGGAGGTGGGTGCCTGGGTGGGGGGGGCTTGGGGTTGGAAAGTTTGGGTGGGAAGTAGTGGATAGGCTAAAAATTTGTGGAGTTATATAAAATGGAAGATGCGCAGGAGGCTAGGCAGGTGAATTCGGAGGTGGTGGTGGAGAAGGCAGTAAAAAGGGTTTTAAGGAGTTTACGGGCGGGGGACGTCACCCTACAACAGTGGGCGATAATTGTAAATTCATTAGTTTATAGTAAAAGTATGGAGTTTTGGCTGTGGTGTACCCAAAAAGGGACTCCAGACATACATGAGTTTTCAGAGGGGGGCCCATTACGTTATTTTTGGGGGTTTTTCGGGAGGGCATGGCTAAGCAAGGAGGTGGTGATGTCAAATATACGCAGTGGAGGAGTAGGTCTTTTAGCGTTGGGGCCGAGAGTAAAGGCTTTGTATGTGGAAAACAAAGGTTCGTTAGGGGGGGGGGGGGAAAGAGGGGTTAGAGGGGAAAAGTGATGAAGGATGTGCGGAGATGGTGGAGCGGAAAAGAATTAAAATTTAATGCGAGGATATGCTAAGGTTATTGTTTTTTGATTAGGGAGGTGGAAAAACTTAGAGTGGAGCGTTTTGGTGACGATGGTAGAAGGCCGGAAATCATACAGGGGGGATCGGTTTATCCCTTGTATGATTGGGGTATGATATGGGATGACTTTCGAAAGCTTAATTAATGCCGAGAGTAAGGGAGTTTGTATATAGGTTTATAATGGGGATATTACATCGAAAGTGTTTTGTGTTCAATGGGATTGGTGAGGGAACAGACCTGCGATCACTGTGAAACAGGAAACAGCTTTTCAGGGGGTTTATTTCTGTGAAGAGTTGAGGAGGTAAGGGTGTGGTTAGCGAAGGTTTTTAGGTTGATGGGTGGGGGTAATGTAGAAACCCTGAGAGCCTTAACATTAGAAGTACGAGGGGTCTCCAGAGAAGTGAAAAGGGCAATTATGTAGTAGTTGGAATTTTTTTGTATATTTCCTGGGGGATGAGGGGCACGGAGGAGGAAGAATTAGGATTAGAGCAATTGCGGCGGGCATATATTGAACGGTTTGCAGAAACAGACTTATTTACGGGGAACAGTGGAGGACACGTTTTCCAGAGACCTACTGCAAACTTACGGTCAATGGCCTCATTCAGTTGGCGAGATAATTATACGTAAAGGACTGGTTCCTTTGTAAGCGGGTTGCGTTAGTTTTTTCGGAGGGAGAGTGCATAAGGTAAAGGACTGGTGAAGGAATGTGAGGGTCGGGAAGGTATGTACTGAGTGGTGCTGTGTTCACATGTAAATTTGGTGTGAAAGATTTTCATTAGCCCAAAATTTGTATAAATTAGGTCCTTGAGATTAAAAGAGTTATAGAAATCATTGTCCATGTTAGTCTACCAGTTGTTGCAAAGATAATTTTCTGGTATGTAATTTCGCAGTTTTTTTACTGTAAATTTGTAGGGAATGTCTTTTTGCTTAAACGAGGTTTATATTCGTTTTACATAATTGTTTTCCATCACTTTTGTAATGTTATTAAGTTTCGTAGCTGATGCAACGTATGCTGTAAGAACTTTAGCAGTTGTTGATGCTTTATATGCTTATGCAATTTTGTGTAATGCTTAATTTTGTTATAGGGAAATGTTTTAGGATAATTACTAGACTTTGTTCTTAAGTTAAATCTCATAATCAGTTGCATGTATGTAGTAAAGTTACGAAAATTTATGTTTGATCACTGCTGTGATCAATATGTGTGTGAATGATGTGTGTGTATTTATAAATGATTTTTCATGGGGGGGGGGTCCCCCCTCCAACAGTTTTGTGTGTATGTGTCAGATATATTATCATTTTGTATAATGTGTGTCAGTCATTCGCGACCTAGCTGCCAGGGAGTGTGGACGTGCCTCATACCTCTCTGCTGACAGTCTAGCAAGCTATCCGGTGACGTCATGGTATTCAGCGTGAGGAGGCGGGTGAATACCATTGGTATACAGCTTGTTCGGGGGGCGATTACGCCTGAGAATGAACAAGTTTTGCTACCTAAGATTATCCGTGACACTTATGGTATTGCGGACAAGGATTTGTACGGTGTGGCATTAAATGGGGCATACCGGATATTTATAAAACTACTCTACGAGCCAGTGTACGAGCAGCTGGTTGAGCAGTACCAAGATCTCTGCGTAGATGTGTCCCCTGACGTGCATGTGCGTATGGTGGATGTCTCTCGACAATATACGTGGGTGAAACTGCGCAATGTGCCCTTCGAGGCCGATGCAACAGATCTCCGCAGTGTTTTCAGAAGATACGGAGTGATACACATGGCTAAACAAGGCATGCAGGTGGCTGGGGCGTATGTTGGTCTCCCAGACGGTTCGTTTACCCTCAAGATGTCTCTACGCCAGGCCATACCATCGTATGTGTACCTTGATGACTTCCGCACACAGGTCATGGTGTCTTATGCTGGTCAACGACGGACGTGTCCGCCTCTGCGGGAATATGATCATAGGGCACCCAGAGTGTGGGCAGCGCGGGGCAGGCCAGAAGGCCAGCCGGTGGATCAATGAATGACGATGGGCAGGAGGCTCCCATATGGGGAAACGAAAAGGAGATGGTGGCCACGGTCGGCTTTGGAGTGAGGAGATTGAGGAGCCAGTGTGGTGTCGAATCTGAGCTGGCGTTCTCTCGAGTCACCTGCATCGCCGGTGGTACAGAAGGCTTCCGGGAAAGGGACCGGGTTTGACGGTGGAAGGGGAGGAACTTGGATGCGACAATAGCTTTCGTTTTGCATACCATGTTCTCATCTACGGATGTGGTCTCCCCGGCTGTGACGACGGCCAGTCCGGAGATCGTGTCTGTGGCGGTCGAGCAGCAGCAGAATGAGGTTGTTGGTGCTGGTGGGGCTGGAGGGGACGTGGTGACCCCTCGTCAGAAGGCAGAGACGAAGGGGTGGTGGAGGTACATCGTATGGACGATCCGGTCACAAACATGGAGGAGGATGCTGGGATGAGGAAGAGGGCTGCAGCATTGTCGGACTCTGACGACGTCCTGACGCCGGCTCAACGAACAGGGAAGAAAGCATCCGTAGATGGGGAGGGCGGTGTGCTAGTGGAGGTGAGCAGAGACAGCCCGGTGGTGCCAGGTGGCACGGGTGTCGTTGCGTGGAGAGCATGGCAAACGTGGGGCCCCCCGGGCCCAAGTGGGCATGCAAAAGTACAAGTGGGCAGCGAGGGAGGGAAACCTTAGCCAGGTGTTGAGGGGGGTTTAGACAGGGGCGGGAATGTCGTGGAAGGCGTGATGAGGTCTGCTGCTTTATGGCAGCGATGGGTTTAAAGGCGTGTGTGTCTGGGGGGACCAGATAGCGTGCTCCTTGAGAGAGGGGCATTTTGCCCAGTTTTTTAGGATGAAAGTGGCTTGATATGTTTCTGTTCAGATGTGTCTGTAAATTGTGGAATGCGAGTAGTGTTAGGGTTTTGGTTGAGGGTGTTTGCTGCCTGCGCCTGTGTGCGCCTAAGGTACGCTGTGCGGTTGAGGTGGCATGTGCTGCTGCTGTGTGTATGAATCTTGGACTATAAGTTTGTTTTGATAGTGGGTGGGGTCTGTATGGTGGAGGTTTGAGGAGCATTCTTAAAGTTCTATGTCAAGTATTAGGTATGTTTTTTTATACCTATGCTACACAATGTTAAAAAAAACACTGGTAGTGTTACTTATGCAGGACCTGCTGTTATGAGGCCTCTTGTTTGCCAAGGACAGACCCTTTGTAATTACTTGAGGATATTTGTGAAATGGGTGTATATACATGTACTGTACCAATGTGTTACGATGTTGTATTCTTTTTTTTTACTGTATAATTTGTATGTTTGGTTTGTGAATAGGTTTTGGGGGGACATGCAAGGGGGGGGGGGGTTTAGGCTTCAAACACGTTTGTGTTGGTGATAATTTTTAGGGTTGGTGTCTTTCCTGTAGTGAAATACTTATGTGTGCTACATGCCTTTTATGTTGTAGCAATGTAATGTTGTTGTGATATATATATCATGTAATTCTGTTGAGTAGCTTCAACAGGTTTGGGTTAAGTGATAGGATGAGGGAGCAGGGAGGGGGGGGGTGTACCACACGGGGGTTGTAAGTGTGGTGTGTAATATTAGCTGTAGGGAGGATTGTGTTAATTTATAGACTTAAATGAGTTTTACATATTATATTTTTGTAATGTCATGTTTTAAATAAAATATAAAAAAAAAAAAAAAAAAAAAAAAAAAAAAAATGTGTGTCAGTGCATGGTGTGTATGTTTTTTGCGTGTTTCATAATTATTTCTCTTGCGCTTGATATAATTCTTGGTAATCTTGTCCAGTGCCTGTATTATTGTGGTTTTTAATAATTTATACTACCTTCTAATTATGATGTTATGTAGTCCAAGCATAAGGATACATGTTTGATGATATTTCATTTCTTTATGTATTAATGTTTAAGGCTTACTTTTTGTTATAATGTTATACGTACGGTTGTATGCTTTTATATGATATTTCATCATGTATGGTTTAGGGAAATATGAGTTGGCTTAGGTGTAAATATCGGGTATGTGCTGCAGCGTACCTTATAAGGTGTATTATGTTCATGTATTATGTTTTGTATACCCGTTTAATGAAGGATGGAGTTTTATATATTTAATATGTTGTTATATGACGTTTTAAATAAAATATAAAAAAAAAAAAATGATTTTTATAGAATTCAATGGGGGCACATTAAGTACTGTCTGGTGAGGGTCATGAATTGTATGCGACGGGAGGGAAAGTTAGGACAAACTCAGAGAACGGGTGTAGTCGTCTTAGTACGCAAAAAGCAAGAGGGAAGAGTATTGAGTGAGTACAGAGCTATTTCGCTGTGTGCCGACTACAAGATTTTCGCGAAGATATTGGGCAATAGGATGAAGAAGGTGTTAGGTGGGGTTATTCATAAGGGGCAGATGGGTATTCCGGGCAGAAGCATGAGAGATGGGCATGGCCACATTAGGGATTTTTTGGAGGGTTTTCAGCGGGGAGGGCTTTTTTGGGGATTGATTGGGAAAATGCATACGACTGTGTAGATAGAAACTTTCTGAGGGCTAGTTTGTTGCATCTCGGTTTTGGCATGGGAGTGGTGAGGTGGGTTGATACAATGTATTCGTCTGCAATGGTGCGAGTACAAATTAATGGTAGGTTGGGAAGGCCTGTAAGGATGGAGAGGGGTTTGAGAAGGGATGTCCCCTGTCTCAAATATTGTTTGCGTGTATGCAGCATCCTTTTTATGGGCTCGTTGAGGGGAGGGGATTTTAAATGGGGAGAAGGATGGGTGTATAGATGTGGTGGGGTTTTGGGATGATACCACTGTTCTGATGGCAGGAGTGGAGGGATTGCGTACGGTGGAAAGTGTGTTGGAGCTTTTTCGGGAGGGCATCAGGCATGCGGGTGAACAGAGCAAAATCGAGTTTGCTGGAGGTGGGTGCCTGGGTGGGGGGGGCTTGGGGTTGGAGTTTGGGTGGGAAGTAGTGGATAGGCTAAAAATTTGTGGAGTTATATACATGGCAGATGCGCAGGAGGCTAGGCAGGTGAATTCGGAGGTGGTGGTGGAGAAGGCAGTAAAAAGGTTAAGGAGTTTTACGGGCGGGGGACGTCACCTTACAACAGCGGGCGATAATTGTAAATTCATTAGTTTATAGTAAAGTATGGAGTATGGCTGTGGTGTATCCAATGAGGACTCCAGACATACATGAGATTCAGAGGAGGGCATTACGTTATGTTTGGGGTTTCGGGAGGGCATGGCTAAGCAAGGAGGTGGTGATGTCAAATATACGCAGTGGAGGAGTAGGTCTTTTAGCGTTGGGGCCGAGAGTAAAGGCTTTATATGTGAAACAAAGGTTCGTTAGGGAGGGGGGGGGAAGAGGGGTTAGAGTGGGGAAAGTGATGAAGGATGTGCGGAGATGGTGGAGTGGAAAAGAATTAATTGAATGCGAGGATATGCTGAGGTTATTGTTATTGATTAGGGAGGTGGAAAAACTTAGGGTGGGGCGTTTGGTGACGATGAGTAGAAGGCAGGAAATCATACAGGGGGTATCGGTTTATCCCTTGTATGATTGGGGTATGATATGGGATGACTTTCGAAAACTTAAGTTAATGCCGAGAGTACGGGAGTTTGTATATAGGTTTATAATGGGGATATTAGCTTCGAAAGCTGTTTTGTGTTCAATGGGATTTTTGAGGGAACAGACCTGCGATCACTGTGGAGAACAGGAAACAGCTTTTCATGCGGTTTATTTCTGTGAAGAGTTGAGGGAGGTAAGGGTGTGGTTAGCGAAGGTTTTTAGGTTGATGGGTGGGGGTAATGTAGAGACCCTGCGAGCCTTAACATTAGAAGTACGAGGGGTCTCCAGAGAAGTGAAAAGGGCAATTATGTATGTAGTGGTGGATTTTCTGTATATTTCCTGGGGATGAGGGACACGGGAGGAGGAAGAATTAGGATTAGAGCAATTGCGGCGGGCATATATAGAACGGTTTGCAGAAACAAACTTATTTACAGGGGGAACAGTGGAGGGCACGTTTTCCGGAGACCTACTGCAAACTTACGGTCAATGGCCTCATTCAGTTTGGCGAGCTAATTACACGTAAAGAACTGGTTTCCTTTATAAGCGGGTTGACATTAGTTTTTTCGGAATGAGAGTGTATAAGGTAAAGGACTGGTGAAGGAATGTGAGGGACGGAAGGTATGTACTGCGTGGTGCTGTGTTGACATGTAAGTTTTGTGTGCAAGATTTTGATGAGCCCAAGATTTGTATAAAATAGGTCCTTGATATTAAAAGAGTTATAAAAGTCACTGTCCATTGTTAGTCTACCAGTTGTTGCAAAGATAATTTTATTGGTATGTAATTTCGCAGTTTTTTATTGTAAATTTGTAGGGAATTCTTTTCGCTTAGACGAGGTTTATATTGTTTTTTACATAATTGTTTTTCCATCACTTTTGTAATGTTATTAAGTTTCGTTGCTGATGCAACGAAATGCTGTAAAAATTTTGCAGTTGTTGATGCTTTTATGCTTATGCAATTTTGTGTAATGCTTATTTTTGTTAGAGAAATTTTTTTCGGATAATTACCATAATCAGTTGCATGTATATATAAAGTTACGAAAATTTATGTTTGATCACTGCTGTGATCAATACGTGTGTGAATGATGTGTGTATTTATAGATGATTTTTTCATGGGGGGGGTCCCCCTCCAACAGTTTTGTGTGTATGCGTCAGATATATTATCATTTTGTATAATGTGTGTCAGTGCATGGTGTGTATGTATTTTTGCATGTTTCAAATGTTTTCTCTTGCACTTGTGATATAATTCTTCGTAATCTTGTTCAGATCCTGTATTTTTTGTGGTATTTAACATTTTTACTATCTTGTAATTTATGATGTTTTAAATAAAATAAAAAAAAAATTTCCCCACAAAAAACCGCATGATGCCTCTCTCACAAAACCCATTGTCTTAGCACCTCTTTCGATGCTAACGTCCCCATAAGAAATCTACATACTAATTCCCTCGCTCTTGCCGGTATTCTTAATTTGCTAAAATTCCACCCAATCACTCTCCAATCATATGTGGGATACACTGCCATCTTGCATTAATTCCTGACGACGGCCCACACCCACTAACCGTTTTACTTTGAGTTTTTTTAACATTGCATCCCTTTAACATAAACCGCAACATGTCTTCACACCCCCACTAAGTCCCTGCCACCCCACCATTTGCGGATATCCCCCATCACCTCCCCCACCCGAAGACCCCTTTCACCCGGCTGCCCGAATATACCTCTGCTTCACAAAATAGCGCCTTCACCCTAGACCTAATGCAATCAATCCAGTCCTCCCTCCCTTTACCCAGTCATTACTACATCTTGCCCATCACGCCTCCCATAGCCCCACACATACCTTAAAGGGACTCTTCTTTGCATTTCCATAATATCCTGACTTTGTAAGGGGTTTAAATTTCCGCCACTCCCCACACCTTACTATAAATCAGCGTATTTCCCACCACAAAACCCTTTGATGCAAGGTTACATCCCCAGCCCTTAGACTCCTGAGCCTACTCAAAGCTCTGTCCATTACCATTTCTGAATTAACCCTCTGCTCTCCTGTGCATCTGCAAAAACAAAATCCCACAAATCTTTACCCTATATGCAGTTATCCAACCAAACTCCTCCCCAAGGTCCCTCCTACCCAAGCGCCTACCTCCAACAACCGTGATTTCTGCTTATTAACTCTCACCCCAGTAGCATTCCAAAAAACTCAATTACCCTTCCCACTTTCTTAATCTTCAATCTCTTTAAAGTAAAACAGTTGTATCATCTACATAACCAACAATATTCCCACAATATCCTCCACTCTCCCCCAACCTTCCCTCCCACCATCAACAGAACATAGAAAGATTCTGCATACATGCAAAGAGTATTTGGAGAGTGGACACCCTGCCTTAAACCCCCTTTCCCCATGCTTACTGAACTACCCAATCTCCCATTTCCTGTACTCTCATTGATGCATTCTCATACAAAGTCCTCACCCATCCAACCACCCTCCCTCCAAACCCATTCTCACCATACTCTAAATCAAAAATTCCCTATCCACATAATCATAAGCTTTCTCCAATCCAGACCTAGAATACCTCCCTTATTACTACCCCGAGGAAATCCCGAACACGACCATGACCTACCGCATACTCCCCCCCGGGATACAAACTGTCCCCCATGTATCACCGACCCCATGACCTTCTTCAGTCTATTACCCAAAATTTTCGCAAAAACCTTGTAATCAGCGCACATCAAAGATATTGCACGGTAAGCACTCAACTCTACCCCCCCCTTTTCTTTGGCACCCAAAACTATGACACCCGTACTTGCGATATCCCCAACTTCCCACTATTTAAAACATATGGTCCAATAGCCTAACAAAACACTGCCTAATCACCCCCAATGTGCTCAAATAAAAATCATTTGGTATACCGTCTATCCTGGTTTTTTTCCCGGTGCTCATCCCGAAAACTCCCTCTTCCCCCTCAACCTCACTTATACCAACCTCCACCCCACTCTATCCTGCTCACTTAAAATGCTATGGAACCCCCCTTCAAAAATACCCTCCCAGGAACCCCCCCATCCAACTCCATTTCTCCAAAACCAACTATCAGCATAGAGACTCATATTTTCCGTATTGGATAGGACCGGCCCCACTGGATACCCTCCCACCCCGGGGCTTGTCTCCAATTGTAAAATTGGTGGTTACACTCTGTCGGTCCCAAAATTTACGTAAAACATACCCAGACGGCTTATCACCCACAAAACATCCCCTAACCCCCCCCTAAAACCCCAATTTTCATCAAACCTATCATTGTGTAAATTTAGCTATTCTACTCCGCAGTCTGTCCATATCATCCCCCCTACCACCTCCCCCAAAAATAAAAAATCTTGCAACTGTCCCTCCCAAAAAATTTTTCAACCAAAACGCCACCCGCCTCCTCTCATCCCTAGCCTTAAAAAAATTCGCTATTCCAGGTTTTGCCTGCATTTCCCACCAATCTAACAGATCTATCTCCCTGTTCCTAGCCTCCCAAAAGGCAAAACCCCCCAAACACTGAAAAAAGGCCCCTCCCCCCCCTCCTTAAGAAGTCTTACATTTAATTTCCAGTACCCAGAAAAATACGCACCACTCCATCCCACATCAAATCTGCTATTACCGCCCTGTGATCAGAAAACCCCACATCAAAGGTTTGCACCTCAAACATCTATACCCTGCTTAATTTTAAATTCTGTCTAATCGCGCTTCATATCCCCTACGGATGAAGTATGCTCCACTAGGTAACCCCCCCTCCCCCCCACATCAAAAAACCCCAATATCTCGCAATACATCCCTCAGCACACCAGCACACAACCCCCCCCTCTCGGTTCGACATCACCACTCCCAATCACACAATTCCAATCACCTCCCATTACTGTTATAGCAGGCAAACCTTCAAGTGATACAGCAATACCTCTCTGACAAAATCTAAATTTTACCTGATATTACTAGTTGCTGGCATGTAAACTCCCACGAAACTAACTCGAAATCTCACCCCAGACGCCCCTCCACCTCACGATCCTCCCCCCCCCCCTTCTCAACCGATGAACGCAAGGGGCTAGTCTCCTTTACCGCAACTGCTACCCCACCTTTCAATTGCAAACCACTGGTTACATACTTTCCCATTCGTTTCCCCGCAACACACTTTCCAGCCCCGTGATTATGCTCTTGCAAAAAGCATATGTCCCAAAATCGAACCGCCTTAAAAACCACTCCCAACCCAAAATTTTTACCTCAGTCTTAAGTCCATTAACATTAAGCGTGACACATCTGAAAATTACAGAAGGGGCGGGGTTTCCCCTATGCCTCTGGGATTTACCCACTGCACTTTTCATATTACGTGTTCCCTTTTCCACTCGAGTTTTCCGTGCAGTCACCTCCCCCCCCCCTTCCCCAAATTTTCAACTCAGGCAACACCTCTACCACTATGTGTCCTCGGCTCCACAACCGCTGCCCTTTACTTTTTTCCCCCGGGCCCCTGGGCCCCCGGGGTAATGACCTCATCTATCTCTGATGCCGCAGTTCGTTTCCTAAATCACACTTACACACACATCACCCTCAGACAAATCCTCCTGGTGTACCTCCACGGCCACCAAAATGCTCCCGCCCAATCTTACTCAAGTCTTCCTCAACAATTTGTTGTCCTCCAAAGTTCCAGCTTCACATTTAACTGAGGACACCTTTTGCACAGGGTTCCTCCTCATCCAAAAAATCCTTGATCACATCTGCCTAAGCCCATCCTGGGTTGAAGCTTCCTGGACGAAAAGTCTCCTCAGATGTCACCTTCAAATCCCCCGACGTCCCTGGGAGAGTGACACATGTCTCCGCCGCCGCCACCCCCCGGGCGACCCTTTTTCTCCAGAGGTCCCTTCCTCCGGCCTCCCGAGGGATCAGAGCCAGGCACCAAATTACACACTGTTGAATCACAATTGGAGTGTCGAGAATTCGAGAAGCCGCCTCCTAGGACACTGGGCTGCCCTGTGCTCATAAGAGCTACATAGACGACATGTTTTCCGTTGCCCAGCATAGTACACATAAACCTGTGTTCTACAACCGATCATCGTAAACATAGGATGGTATAGCCCTTTTAAAGAATTTAAGGGTGTAAGAACCTTCTGGCAATTCCTTCATATGGACCATCCCTCTACACCCCCATTGTTGCAGAATGCACTGTCCCATAACTTCGAAAAAGCTCCTGCAGGCCATAAGCCGTAGCCTCGAAGGGTACATTCCGTACCTTCACCATGTGAAGTACTTAGAGACGTCATGTAACACAACATCCATCGTTGAATTCACACTCGTGCGTTGTTCCTGGTAATGCTCGACAATTCTTGTGTAGAAATCGACTCGTAGAAATTTCACAAAGATTCTTGGTAAACCATTAAGGCGACGGCATACAATTCCTCGTTGGGAATACCATATGTATCCCTGATGATGTTAGGGAGAAGGACGTTCATCGTATCTCCACTTAACGTACCACGAACCAGCTCTATGCAGATAGTATTCACTCTTCGTACTGTATGTTCCGCCATGTTGATATCCCCAAAGAGCAGCGCACGTCCTCACTAACTCAATGGGGTTTTTGCTGAATAAGGTAGCTCGCCTGAAGACAGCAGAGGGGTGCCGAGCACAACCGCACTCCACCGTGGTCAGGCAGCAAATATGGTAAATTGAAGAACTTGTATCGTTCACAACACACAACCCACTCATCATACAGTCAAAGGCACTTATGTCTCAGTACTATATTCATTTTCTTCCCCACTAAACCCTTTCACACTGTTCCTCATCGGAAGCCAGCCCGCCGCGACCCCTTACATTGCACGTAAATCCCCTAAATCCCCAACCTAAAACTCCCATAGCCCTCAGTAAAAGCATTCTCCCAACTCCCTCCATAAAATTTTCCTATTACGACACTTAGTTCTGTAAAATGTCGCAGCTAACACATTTATCCTCTCATCCCGCCCACCTCCCTCATGGCCCATGACGTATATATAAAATCCGTGACCAAATACGCCACTGCATTCTCCCCCATTTTTCACCCCCTATATCCCCAAACTTAAAGCCCG
>NW_026465612.1:0-35535 GCF_026875155.1 Cherax quadricarinatus
CGGATTAAGGTTTGATGGGAAATTATTGTTTTTGATTTCTTATGTCTCTTAAATAGTCCTCATTATTTGTGAAGATAAGGTCAAGTGTGTTTTCTAGTCTTGCTGGCTCCACTATCTGCTGGCTTAAGGTGTGTTTTTCGCAGAGACTTAGTAGCTCATGTGTGTGTGACCTTTCATCTGCGCTACCTCCGGGGATTGTTTCAGCTATAAATTATTTGCTACATTCTTCCATTTTGTATGCCTTAGGTTGAAATCACCAAGCAGTAAGATGTTTGGGGATGGAGCTGGAAGGTTTTCCAAACAGTAATCAATTTTCAGTAGCTGTTCCTTGAACTGTTGTGAGGTTGCATCTGGTGGCTTGTATACAACCACAATGACTAGGTTTTGGTTCTTGATCTTTATTGATAGAACTTCAACTACCTCATTTGTGGTGTTCAGCAACTCCGTGCAAGATAAGGACTCTTTGGACATACAGGCCAACCCCCCCTTGTGCCTGTTTTTTCTGTCGCATCTAAAAAGGTTGTAACCACTTATCCATATTTCACTGTCAAAGTGATCTTTTGTGTGAGTCTCTGTGAAGGCTGCAAACATTGCATTAGACTCCTCTAGAAGTCCACTGATAAAAGGTATTTTGTTGTTGGTGGATGGCTTAAGGCCCTGTATATTAGCAAATATGAACGAGGTTGTATTCTGTGTTTGTTGGGGGGATTTTGTTATTGGCATCAGTAGTTGTAATTCTGGAGAGCCATGGGTGGCCACTGGCTGCGCCTCCAGTCCAACAAGGCTCCAAGGTGGTGGACTATTTTTGTTATTTCCTTCCATTTTCTTTTTTCGTTTCCTGCCACTAAAAATCACCTGGAGTTGGGTTGTCGTAGCTACTATTGTTTGTCTTGTGGGGTCTGTGCCTCCTGCTCCCTTTTAGATGGTATGCAGGATGTTCCAGAGATTGGACACAGTAACAAGGGGACACAGTTGGAAGCTGAAGACACAGATGAATCACAGGGATGTTAGGAAGTATTTCTTCAGCCACAGAGTAGTCAGTAAGTGGAATAGTTTGGGAAGCGATGTAGTGGAGGCAGGATCCATACATAGCTTTAAGCAGAGGTATGATAAAGCTCACGGTTCAGGGAGAGTGACCTAGTAGCGATCAGTGAAGAGGCGGGGCCAGGAGCTCGGACTCGACCCCCGCAACCTCAACTAGGTGAGTACACACACACACACACACACACACACACACACACACACACACACACACACACACACACACACACACACACACACACACACACACAAGGTTTTTTGAGCAGCGAGCAGCGAAGAGACTGGGCCAGGAGCTGCGATTCGAACCCTGCAACCATAAATAGGTGAGTACAAATAGGTGTTTCCCAGGCATGCGTGTAGTTGACGATAGTGGAGAGTGTCAGTATGGCACTGTAACACCATCAGTGACAGGTGTACTCAGTGCCACTTTTTACTCACTGCTCTTCACTCACTGATTTACAAGACTTCTAGCAGCCCTTTTTTTTTTTTGCTCAAAGAATGTTGGTAAGTTTGCAGGGAACGTTGAGAAACTGACGTTGCTACAGGCGTAAGAAAAGTGCCGTAGTAAACCGCGGACAGGCTGAGAGGAGAGGAACATACGAACAGAAAGACCTATCTGTTATTTATCTGTAGTCAATTCGCGAGTCATCGGCCCCGTGGCTCGGTCCCAGACCAGACCTCCTGGCTGAGGGAAAGATGAATTCCTACATGGAAAACACTGCATATTTTACGAATTCACAAATAACTCCCAATAAACTAGCCACTTCGGTGGCAAAATAAAAAAAAAATCAATAAGCCACACTTAAAAGAGGAATCTGATGACATTCAGGTCCATTTTTAAACTGCCTTTCTATACTATAAGATGACAGGTGTTTGTTGACCTCTTCTTGAACCGCAAGATGACAAATTCTGTCTTACGAATCTTCTAGTGTTACATAAGGGAAGAACGGAAATAAAGCACTAAAGACAGTACCAAACATGAGACTGATATGCACAATGAAAGGGCAGGCAAAAGTAGCGAGGAATGAACTCAAGTGTATGTAGTATACCTGGAGACTGTAGAAGGCAGAGGGCAATGGCAAAGGTATCAATAACAAATGGAGCCCATAGGGGCCAGTGGATAGCTACAGCAATAGCCTGGTTGACCAGGCTGTTGCTGTGGGTTATCTGTTGCCATCATCAACAGCCTGGTTGACCAGGCTGTTGATGCTGGCAAACAGATAAACTGCTGGCACCAGATAAGTAGCCTGGCCCAGGGCCAGTCTGCAGATATAGGAAAACTCTGGAAACCCGTCAAGGGTACATTAATTAAAGGTTAAGGGGATGAGTGGGTTGACCTCTACTATTCCTGTACGACCGTAGCCGCTAACATGGTGGCAACTCGCCTACTCCTGAATTCTGAAGTGGAAACTGTAAATATATATGCAGCAAATACGGTAATATTCAGGAAACATTGATACGTTAAAAGTATAAAAATCCACCTACTGCACCTTTCAACAGTGGTACCGAACTATTTTATACTTATAAACTAGATGTGAATAAATGGTTTACAAAACCGACAAGTTGCACTAGTGTCTCATATATTAACTTGTAAACTAGTAGTTTTAGACCAGGCCTAACACTACTGTTAACTGACTCATAGTCAATATTAGATGTTACCTCTTCCTTACCCTAAGAATTTGTTCAGGTTCCCTTCCTCTTCTGACACACATAAATGACCTATCAGAGGAAATTTCACTGTTTACGTATTATGCACAACTAATGAGGAAGAAAAGCGAGAAAGACCAGAAGTTCGGAAAAAGAGACTTGTAGATGCCGCAAGCGTGAACAAGTACAGAAAGATATTAAAAAAAAGATCCCAAGGCTTGCAACTAAGTTAGTAACGGAAATGAGGCGATATAGACTACGTAGAGAATCACGCAACTGTTTTTAAAAACACTAAAAGTGGACTAGATATGATCGTGATATACCAAATACTCAGGACACAAGATAGAGAGGATATTATTAAGCAGACATAAATGGCAGAAAAGGCACATCTAAACACAAGAGCGTTATGAAGTACTTTTTCAGTCTCAAGGAGGTTTAAGAGTAGGCCAGGGTGATGAATGGTGTTCCATAAGTATCAGTGCTTGGGCCTCTGCTATTTCTGATAATTACTTGTCGGGAAAAAAAAACTGAAATTGAACAAGGTATGTTGGGAGCATGAACCACGATGCACAGCATGAGGAGTACTGTAGTTATGACAGTCCAGGAGGCTACGTCACTACCTCATCACCGCTAATTCATGTTGTTTACCAGTAGTGCGATTTCGTGGGTAATCGCCGCAACTGCCGGTCCCAGACCAGTCTCCCTGGTTAACGGTGTGATCAGTGAGTCTGGTGGTGGTAGCAGCAGGCTGGCAACAGTTGGTATAAAGGTGGGTAAATAAAGTACTCAGCATGCCCAAACACCAGCCACTAAGACCGTGACGTCGATTTTCTTTTTGAGGTTGCGAGGTATAAACCATGGAGGTGAAGTGGCTTCCCAGCTGTTGCGTCACCTGCAGCCTTGACTGTCACTGATGGTGGCGGTGTGGTGGTGGTGGTGGGTGGGGTGGTGGCGTGGTGCGGTGGTGGTGGTGGTGGGGTGGCGGCGGTGGCGGTGGTGGCGGTTGGCGGCGGTGGTGGTGGTGGCGGTGGTGGTGGTGGTGGCGGTGGTGGTGGTGGTGGCGGTGGTGGCGGTGGTGGCGGTGGTGGCGGTGGTGGCGGTGGTGGCGGTGGTGGGGTGTGTGGTGGTGGCGGTGGTGGTGGTGGTGGTGGTGGCGGTGGTGGCGGTGGTGGTGGTGGCGGTGGTGGTGGTGGCGGTGGTGGTGGTGGCGGTGGTGGTGCGGTGGGGGCGGTGGTGGCGGTGGTGGTGGTGGCGGGTGGTGGCGGTGGCGGTGGTGGCGGTGGTGGTGGTGGCGGTGGTGGTGGTTGGTGGCGGTGGTGGTGGTGGTGGTGGTGGTGGCGGTGGTGGTGGCGGTGGTGGTGGCGGTGGCGGTGGTGGTGGCGGTGGCGGGGGTGGTGGTGGTGGTGGTGGTGGTGGTGTGGTGGTGGTGGTGGGGGTGGTGGTGGCGGTGGCGGTGGTGGTGGTGGTGGTGGCGGTGGCGGGGGTGGTGGTGGTGGTGGTGGGGTGGGTGGTGGCGGGGGGTGGTGGTGGCGGTGGTGGCGGTGGCGGTGGTGGTGGTGGCGGTGGTGGGGGGTGGTGGTGCTCATAAACCAGACACTAAAACTTCCCTCACCAACACTCGCTCGCAGACACACGCACGCGCACACGCACCCGAACACATACATATACAAACTTCAAGCTAGACAAACTGCAAATACAGGTTATGAATATTGGGGAAGGGGCCAGAAGACCGAATAGTGAGTCAGGCTCAGGGGACAGAAGTTGCAGCCCTCACTCACAGGGGAAAGACCCAGGGACGAACATGTTCCTGGTACATCACCAGAGACTCGCTTCAGCCAAAAAACCCTCAGCAATCATTGCTCGTCTGGCAACTTTTAAAGAGTAGCCTTCAGGAATCACAAGTCATTCATGGCCCTTTATACGGTACAACTTATATGTCTGGTCCATCTTGAAGTATGCAACACCCAATATGAAAGAGAGAGAATATGAGTGTGTGTGTGTGTGTGTGTGTGTGTATGTGTGTGGGGTGTGCGTGCGTGCGTGTGGTGTATGTGTGTGTGTGTGTGTGTGTGTGTTTTGGTGTGTGTGTGTGTGTGTGTGTGTGTGTGTGTGTGTGTGTGTGTGTGTGTGTGTGTGGTGTGTGTGTGTGTGCTTGCGTGCGCGCACGCTCAGTGGGTTGTGCTTGTGTTGAGGGTGAGGGATAAGAGTCTTCACTCCTGGCTACATTTTTTAACCCATAATCGACCATGGCGGATGGTTGCTACACTCTTGGCTTCGATTACGTTTACTCTTAATACTGTATAGTCAGTCAGCTTCTCTCACTTCCTCCTCCACTCCTTCTTCACTTCCCTTACACTCAAGTATTTTTAACTCTTTTGTGGCTCATATGGATTTTCACCTGCCATCTATTTCCCCTTATTCCCCTCCCTTCACATCAGACTTTCTCTCTAGTCTGGGACCGGGCGTGAGGGCTATGACCCCTGAAATCGACTCTAGGTAGACAGACCATGTTAATACCCTGCACGTCAGCCCTGCATGTCTCCCCTTTTGGCACTTTTGGGGTTTAATTTCCTTTAAGCTTTTTCTGACAATGATCCTTTCCCCCAGTTCTGTTTATTTTAGTTGTGTTTGTAAGGGTCGATTCATAGCTCCTGAACTCCCTCCCCAACTCTTTTCGACTATTTTGTACTACTGCTTAACCTCCAGTGTGATGTATAGGGACTTCATGTGGCCTTCACGGGACCTGGTCATACCTAGTTCTGAAATCATTTATGTTGGTTACTTTTACCACCTCTTCATTTGGTTCACTCCGCTGACTCAATACTCTGGAGCTGAAATAGTTCATTAACGTGTCTATAACTTGTTTAGTTCTTCAGCTGCCAGGTACGTTCTCCAGTTCGTCTTACCATCTAAACGTTATTCCTATCCACATTAACTATTTCTCTGGTATTGTGCACATCACGATATTTATCCTCTGATCTTCCTCTCTTCTCAGGTTATGAGATAAATTTCTTTAATATAAGTAGACTTGATAGACAGTGCGAAATACCGCGGTGTGCCATGAACATGCTACGGAAAAACTCAATAAGTTTGAAGGGACTTAGACTTTTTAATACCCTTTTTTCATAATAAAGCGGATTTAAACAGACCCCGTTGGGCTTCGTGCAGCTAACATCAACAGCCGGATTGCTTTACTTTCATACCCTTGATTGTTTGGGAGGTTTGGTCTGAGGACCGGGCCGTTGACCTCAAAAGGCTCTCCAGGTAGGTATATTCCAGTAAAGGGCTCTCCTTGTAATTATTCCCCTTTAAATCGCATTACCAATCTTGTCCTATACCTGCGAATGGTTGCTTTGGTTGGTTATTAATGGAGATTAAGCCTCTCGTCTACACAATGGTCATTAAGGCAGCATGTAATCCATTCACTACCCGTCAAGAATACTTTAATCCCTAATTTAGAGCTTAAAGTAAATGCTCAGCATTTATGCAATGAGAGACACTTTCGGTGTGTACATCCTGAGTGATTGTAGTATCTTCTCGAATTTATATAACTGATTGGATGAAGGCTCATACGAGGGCGCCGCATACTCTAAAATTGCCTGAAATGCTCGTTGTAATGCATTACCTTCAGATCTTTCTCCTTCTAAGAATGGCGTCTGAATTGCCCATCCAGGCTAGTTTTACACATTCTAAATTTAAACATCGTTCGGTCTTTCCTCTCTCTCTACTATTCTCATTACTTTGCATTTATTAGGATTTAATTCCAGTAGTTTCTTGCCTGAACAAGTCTACAGAGTGCTCAAGCCATTTGGAAACCAGGGTTGTATCCTCGAAGCCTAGCCTGAAGCAAGACTCCCTGTTTCAGACACTGTGTTACTTTCTACAGTCATCACAACCTGGCTGATGAGGCACTTGGTGAATAAAAACATGCGCAATAGTTTCAGCTGCTCTGCTATGGAAGAACTGAAGAAATAAAGACTGAAACTCAAGTCATTCAACAGAACGGAAGCTTCATATACGAGACCTGGGAGTGATGATGTCAGACGGTCTCACATTTAAGGATCACAGCGATGCTATTGCTACAGCAAGAAAAATAATAGGCTGGTTAACCAGAACTTTCAAACAAGGGATGCTGAGATAATGATGATACTCTTCAAGTCACTTGTTCTCTCCAGTCTGAAATACTGCTGTATATTAACAGCTCGCTTTAAGGCAGGCGTGAATGATGAGCTAGAAAACGTAAGAGAATTTTCATTGCCCGTATACACTCGACCATCTAAACTACTGGGAACACCTGAAATATCGTGTATCCTTGTATTCCTTCGAACGTAAGTGAGAAAGGTACATCGTAATTTAAGTCCGGAAAAGCCTTGAGGGTCCGGTTACAAACCTGCACAACGGAATCATTCACGTGTGTGAAATCAAGAGACTTGGCAGACGATGTAAAGTATCTCCAATAAAAAAAAGCAGGGGAATGACGAGTACACTCAAAGAGAACTCGTTGAGTATCAGAAGTCCCCGACTCTTAAACCCTCCCTCCAAGCGAAAGGAAACTGGACAATAGTTCCTCAAATTATTTCTAGACCAGCCGGACTGTGGCTCGTACGCTGGACTGTGTGCGGTGGTGGTGTTGACCCTAGAAGCACCTTACAGGTATCCTTCAGGAACCTTCATCTCCTCAACCTCTCGCCTGCGCAAGAGACTAATATATAAACACTTGGAACATAAGAAGCTGTGGTGCGTGTTATTCATCAACTTGTCGGCACTGTATAACTCACAATCATATGAGCATTTGGTTTCACCTGAGTTTCCCTTGAAAGCCTGTATACTCTCCCTTACCAGCAGCCACTTGATGGGCCCTCGGGTTACCTTGTCGTCTACTTGTACCAAAAAAATGTATAGCTGCTAATACTGAATGAAGCGACTTATTACAGAAAAGTGTGAAGAGAGAGACAAAGGTTACAGAATAAGGTTTTTTTGAGACAATTCTTCTCCGAGTGAGCTTCATTCGTATGAATGAAGGCTCCAATGGCTTAATAAAGCTCCTCACGGAGCGAACCATGACTTAATAAGCTCTTTGCAAAGTGAAACCTTGTTCTGCAACTTTTATCTTTGTCTCCTGTTAAAGTTAGTCTTAAACAGATCTTGTCTTCATTCTTACCCAGAATGATACTCTAGATATTCCTTGACCCACTGAAACACTTTTCCTATTATCCCTGGAAAGAGTGTGAACCTCCTGTTATTTCCCCGGCATGACTGTGAACCTCCTGTTATCCTGGCATGAGTGTGAACCTCCTGTTATCCCTGGCATGACTGTGAACCTCCTGTTATCCCTGGCATTTACTGTGAACCCTGTTATCCCTGGCATGAGTGTGAACCCTCCTGTTATCCTGGCATGACTGTGAACCTCCCGTTATCCCTGGCATGACTGTGAACCTCCTGTTATCCCCCGGGATGAGTGTGAAAACCCCCTGTTATCCCTGGCATGACTGTGAACCTCCTGTTATCCCTGGCATGACTGTGAACTCCTGTTATCCCTGGCATGAGTGTGAACCTCCTGTTATCCCTGGCATGACTGTGAACCTCCTGTTATCCCCGGCATGACTGTGAACCTCCTGTTATCCTGGCATGAGTGTGAACCTCCTGTTATCCCTGGCATGACTGTGAACCCCCTGTTATCCCTGGCATGACTGTGAACCTCCTGTTATCCCTGGCATGAGTGTGAACCTCCTGTTATCCCTGGCATGACTGTGAACCTCCTGTTATCCCTGGCATGACTGTGAACCTCTGTTATTCCTGGCAAGAGTGTGAACCTCCTGTTATCCCTGGCAAGAGTGTGAACCTCCCGTTATCCCTGGCATGACTGTGAACCTCCTGTTATCCCTGGCATGAATGTGAACCTCCTGTTATCCTGGCAAGAGTGTGAACCTCCTGTTATCCCTGGCAAGAGTTGTGAACCTCCTGTTATCCCTGGCAAGAGTGTGAACCTCCTGTTATCCCTGGCAAGAGTGTGAACCTCCTGTTACCCCGGGCATGAGTGTGAACCTCCTGTTTATCCCTGGCATGACTGTGAACCCCCTGTTATCCCTGGCATGACTGTGAACCTCCTGTTATCCCTGGCATGAGTGTAAAACCTCCTGTTATCCCTGGCATGAGTGTGAACCTCCTGTTATCCCTGGCGTGAGTGTGAACCTCCTGTTATCCCCGGGCCCTTGAGTGTGAACCTCCTGTTATCCCGGGCAAGAGTGTGAACCTCCTGTTATCCCTGGCATGAGTGTGAACCTCCTGTTATCCCTGGCATGAGTGTGAACCTCCTGTTATCCCTGGCATGAGTGTGAACCTCCTGTTATCCTGGCATGAGTGTGAACCTCCTGTTATCCCTGGCAAGAGTGTGAACCTCCTGTTATCCCTGGCAAGAATGTGAACCTCCTGTTATCCCTGGCATGAGTGTGAACCTCCTGTTATCCCTGGCAAGAATGTGAACCTCCTGTTATCCCTGGCAGGGAGTGTGAACCTCCTTTTTACCCCTGGCAAGAATGTGAACCTCCTGTTATCCCTGGCATGAGTGTGAACCTCCTGTTATCCCTGGCAAGAATGTGAACCTCTGTTACCCCTGGCATGAGTGTGAACCTCCTGTTTTTCCCTGGCATGAGTGTGAACCCCCTGTTATCTCTGGCAAGAATGTGAACCTCCTGTTATCCCTGGCAAGAGTGGTGTTGAACCTCCTGTTATCCTTGGCAAGAGTGTGAACCCCCTGTTATCCCTGGCAAGAGTGTGAACCTCGTTATCCTTGGCAAGAGTGGTGTGAACCTCCTGTTACCCCTGGCAAGAATGTGAACCTCCTGTTACCCCTGGCAAGAGTGGTGTGAACCTCCTGTTATCTCTGGCAAGAGTGTGAACCTCCTTTTATCCCTGGCAAGAGTGTGAACCTCCTGTTATCCCTGGCAAGAGTGTGAACCTCCTGTTATCCCTGGCAAGTGTTGAACCTCCTTTTATCCCTGGCAAGAGTGTGAACCTCCTGTTATCCTGGCAAGAGTGTGAACTTCCTGTTACCCCTGGCAAAAGTGTGGAACTTCCTGTTATCCCTGGCAAGAGTGTGAACTCCTGTTATCCCTGGCAAGAGTGTGAACTTCCTGTTATCCCTGGCAAGGAGTGTGAACCTCCTGTTATCCCTGGCAAGAGTGTGAACTTCCTGTTATCCCTGGCAAGATTTGTGAACCTCCTGTTATCCCTGGCAAGAGTGTAAACCCAGCTTCCTTTTTATCCCTGGCAAGAGTGTGAACCAGCTTCCTGTTATCCCTGGAAAGTGTATACACCATCAGTCTCTGGTGGTAAACTAGGGGAACCTCCTGTTATCCCTGGCAAGAGTGTGAACCAGCTTCTGTTATCCCTGGAAGTGTATACACCATCAGTCTTGGTGGTAAACTATGGAACCTCCTGTTATCCCTGGCAAGAGTGTGAACCAGCTTCCTTTTTACCCCTGGCAAGAGTGTGAACCAGCTTCCTTTTTATCCCTGGCAAGAGTGTAAACCCAGCTTCCTGTTATCCCTGGCAAGAGTGTAAAACCAGCTTCCTGGTTATCCCTGGCAAGTGTATACACCATCAGTCTCTGGTGGTAAACTATGTCAAAATGCCTTCCAGCAGTTTTAAAAATATGCAGTCTGCCCACTCCCCTTTTTTCCCCAACATCATTTCTGCGAGTTTTATCGTAAAACTCCGTCGGGCTGTGAAACGGGAATTAAATTTCTGTAAGAGATGCTAATCTTTCGAGGCTTTCAATCTCTCTTCTCGATTATCCTCTCCATTCACTTGGGACAGTGACATATCTTAATATAGGGATTAAAGTAGACTGTCATCATACGAGTATATTTGCGATATATATGCTCTGGGTATGTACCTGGGTATATGTCTGTGACCGGTTTAAAGGTTTTTGAAAATTGGAACCCCACACAGACATTTTCCAAGTTCATTAAAAATGTTTGATATCAAGGTAAACTTTAAGTTCCATAGTCCGTAAGATACTTTTAAGTCGTTCAAAATAGACAAATAAAATTGTTTGACGTACAATAAACAAATACAGTTAAAATCGTCGATTTCCACACTGCCTAAAAACCGACCAGAGGACACTGAACATCTGATACTTATATAAAACCTTCTCTTTGTTACCTACATCAGCGCTGAAAATTTTTTCATTACGAATCTAAGAGATAACTTGAGAGGCACGTAAATTCCCCCGTTTTCTAATAACTTTTTATTTTTCCCCCTATAATCCCCCTTGTCCATAATTAGTATTCATTTGCTTTTCTGTTTCGTAAGGTGAAGTCTAGACTTCCCTTACGAAAAAGACAAAGCAAAATTTTTAGTAAATTTTGGGCAAAATAGATTATAGGAAAAAATGAACCTGTTATTAAGCGGGGGAACTTACGTCCTATTAAGGTAAAAGGACCCAAGACTTTTTTAGACTTCCCTTCTACAAAGACCAAACCTCTGACGCCTCAAGAGGAAATAGGCTACGTTAATTTAGTTCCTGAGTAGGGGCTGGGTGCCTAACGATGGAGAGTATTCCGGCACAACACCCTAGTTGATCAACCCATCAATAAGGGGGCCGGTTGGGATGGGTCGGATGGCTGAAACCCCCTCGTAATCGTTTACGGGTAACCCTACAGTAATCAAAAACAAGAGATATTAAGCCAGTGTTTACACCGCTTAAAGAATTTGTACTGTCTAGACTGGAATACTGCTGGATACTAGCAGCCACTGGCAAGCCAGGCGAAATTGTTGATCTGGAGCACAGAGAACCTTCCCTCTTTGTATAAATTGTTGATCTGGAGGAGTACAGAAAACCCCTTCCCTCTTTGTATAAACTTTTGATCTTGGAGGAGCACAGAGAACCTTCCCTCTTTGTATAAAATTTTTGGGTCTGGAGAAGCACAGAGAACCTTCCCTCTTTGTATAAACTGTTGATCTGGAGGAGCACAAAGAACCTTCCCTCTTTGTATAAACTGTTGATCTGGAGGAGCACAGAAAAACCCTTCCCTCTTGTATAAATTGTTGATCTGGAGGGCAACAGAGAACCTTCCCTCTTTGTTAAAAATTGTTGATCTGGAGGAGTACAGAGAACCTTCCCTCTTTGTATAAATTGTTGATCTGGAGGAGCACAGAGAACCTTCCCTCTTTGTATAAATTGTTGATTGGAGGAGTACAGAGAACCTTCCCTCTTTGTATAAACTGTTGATCTGGAGGAGCACAGAGAACCTTCCCTCTTTGTATAAATTGTTGATATGGAGAAGCCCCAGAGAACCTTCCCTCTTTGTATAAACTGTTGATCTGGAGGAGCACAGGAACCTTCCCTCTTTGTAAAAAACTGTTGATCGGGAAAGGAGCACAGAGAACTTTCCCTCTTTGTAAAATTGTTGATCGGAGGAGTACAGAGAACCTTCCCTCTTTGAAATAAATTGTTGATCTGGGGAGCACAGGGGAACCTTCCCTCTTTGTATAAATTGTTGATCTGGAGGAGTACAGAGAACCTTCCCTCTTTGTAAAAAAACTTTTATCTGGAGGAGCACAGAGAACCTTCCCTCTTTGTATAAATTGTTGATATGGAGAAGCAAGAAGAACCTTCCCTCTTGGTAAAAACTGTTGATCTGGAGGAAAGCACAGAGAACCTTCCCTCTTTTGTATAAATGTTGATCTGGGGGAGTACAGAGAACCCTTCCCTCTTTGTATAAACTGTTGATCTGGAGAGCACAGAGAACCTTCCCTCTTTGTATAAACTGTTGATCTGGAGGAGCACAAGAATTTTTCCCCCTCTTTGTAAAAAAATGTTGATCTGGAGGAGCACAGAGAACCTTCCCCTTTGTTTAAATGTTTGATCGGGAGGAGTACAGAGAAACCTTCCCTCTTTGTATAAATTGTTGATCTGGAGGAGCACAGAGAACCTTCCCTCTTTGTATAAATTGTTGATCTGGAGGAGTACAGAGAACCTTCCCCTCTTTGTAAAAAACTGTTGATCTGGAGGAGCACAGAGAACCTTCCCTCTTTGTATAAATTTTTTGGATATGGAGAAGCACAGAGAACCTTTCCCTCTTTGTAAAACTGTTGATCTGGAGGAGCACAGAGAACCCTTTTCCCTTTTTGGGTTAAACTGTTGATCGGGAAAGGAAGCACAGAGAACCTTCCCTCTTTGTATAAATTCAGTCACTAACATTATCGGGAATGTCTAACACCAACGATATGCGATTTTCCAAGATATTTTATAAATTACACCCGAAAAGTACAAAAGTGAATTACAATGTGCACCTCTCTGAGGGGGGAGGTACGACAGATGTTTAAAAAATCTTCTATGAAGAGAAGAAGTGTCACAAGATAATAAACATAATAAGGAGAATTGCCAACAAAGACAAGACCATTTTTAAGGAGGTCGGTTGTTGGAGTTAAAGCCTATATATACTAACACCAGGAAATTTCTAGGGCTGCAAAAGCCCTGTTCATCTCCATCATTCAAGAATATTTTCATCCCTAAAATAGGGATTGAAGTAAAACCCACAGTTAGGGATGTGCCAAAGTAATCGGTATCAGCATAAAGTTGTGAGTATCGATATTGGTATCGGCAAAAATTTTGGTATGGATCCATTCCCTTTCATTGAGCGTACCTGTCGTGTCCTGTTAAAGAGGGAACTTGACAAGGTCCTCCAGGCTAGTTGTCGTAAACATCGTTGAACTGTGTGTTGCCAGTATCAACAGCCTGATTGGCCAACCAGGAAGTTTGGTCTGTGACCACGCCGCGGGGGCGATGACCTCCGGAACTATATGCAAGTAATGAATTCATAAAGTCTAGTCATCTGTTTGGTCCACCTTCACTCTTCCTTGAACACTTCCCTGCACCCACACCATGTCGCCCCCACCCATTACCCCTCCCCACCACTCCCCGTTCTCCCCTTCCCCAAATCCCCAAGATGACCTCCAGCATTAGTTACGAGTTCTTTCCCAAGTCAAATGTAGGTAAATTCCAGGAGTCACTTCCTTTATGTGTGTATGTATGTGTGGTGTGTGTACTCACCTAGTTGTACTCACCTAGTTGAGGTTGCGGGGGTCGAGTCCGAGCTCCTGGCCCCGCCTCTTCACTTGATCGCTACTAGGTCACTCTCCCTGAGCCGTGAGCTTTATCATACCTCTGCTTAAAGCTATGTATGGATCCTGCCTCCACTACATCGCTTCAAAAACTATTCATACTGACTACTCTGTGGCTGAAGAAATACTTCCTAACATCCCTGTGATTCATCTGTGTCTTCAGCTTCCAACTGTGTCCCCTTGTTACTGTGTCCAATCTCTGGAACATCCTGTCTTTGTCCACCTTGTCAATTCCTCTCAGTATTTTGTATGTCGTTATCATGTCCCCCCTATCTCTCCTGTCCTCCAGTGTCGTCAGGTTGATTTCCCTTAACCTCTCCTCGTAGGACATACCTCTTAGCTCTGGGACTAGTCTTGTTGCAAACCTTTGCACTTTCTCTAGTTTCTTCACGGCTTGGCTAGGGTGGGTTCCAAACTGGTGCCGCATACTCCAATATGGGCCTAACGTACACGGTGTACAGGGTCCTGAATGATTCCTTATTAAGATGTCGGAATGCTGTTCTGAGGTTTGCCAGGCGCCCATATGCTGCAGCAGTTATTTGGTTGATGTGCGCTTCAGGAGATGTGCCTGGTGTTATACTCACCCCAAGATCTTTTTCCTTGAGTGAGGTTTGTAGTCTCTGGCCCCCTAGACTGTACCCGTCTGCGGTCTTCTTTGCCCTTCCCAATCTTCTTTGACTTTGCACTTGGTGGGATTGAACTCCAGGAGCCAATTGCTGGACCAGGTCTGCAGCCTGTCCAGATCCCTTTGTAGTTCTGTGTGTGCGTATGTGTGTGTAGTGTGTGTGCGATGTGTGTGTGTGTGCGATGTGTGTGTGTGTGCGATGTGTGTGTGTGTGTGGGGTGTGTGTGTGTGTGTGTGTGTGTTGTGTGGGGTGTGTGTGCGATGTGTGTGTGTGTGTGTGTGTTGTGTGTGTGTGTGTGTGTGTGTGTGTGTGTGTGTGTGTGTGTTGTGTGTGTGACTCACCTAGTTGAGGTTGCAGGGGTCAAGTCCGAGCTCCGGGCCCCCGGCCTCTTCACTGGTCGATACTTAATTCACTCTCTCCCTGATCCATGATATTGTCATACCTCTTCTTAAAGCTTTATGGAACTTGCTCCACTACTTCACTTCCAGATTATCCAGTTTGACAACTCTAAGACTAAAGAAATACTTCCCCAACATCCCTATGACTCATCTGGGTTTTCAGTTTCCAATTGGTCCCCTTGTTTCTGTACCCATCTCTGAAACATTCGATCCTTGTGGTGTTGTGGTGTGTGTGTGTGTGTGTGTGTGTGTGGTGTGTGTGTGTGGGTGTGTGTGTGTGTGTGTTGTGTGTGTGTGTGTGTGCGCACTCACAGAGTTGTGTTTTAAGGGTCGAGGACCAGCTCCTGGCTCCCCCCTCCTAGACCACCTTGATAAGTTGTGTACGAATGGTATTTTAATTTCCGACAAGATTGAGAGTAAGACACATGTGCAACATCTGGGTATCTTTTTTTGTAGACGTTTCGCCATCCAGTGGCTTTATCAATACAAATTCTAGGACATAACTTGAAGACAGTAGAACTATGTACAGAAGATGAGGTAATCAGTCCCTCAACCTAGGAGTAGGCGAGCAGCACCATAGTCGTGGAGATTCTGAAGCAGAAGAAAGAATCCTGGCGCTTATATAGTAAACGTCAGGTGTAGCAGACGAGGGCATATTCACTGGTAGGCGGGATTCCCCAGTGAAGTAGGTCCTTCCCAAAGAGATGGGTTAGTTGTAGTAGTAGTTGTCGAAGTGTGAAGGTTATGTACATGTCCTCAAAATTTAAAAGATTCCTGATGTTGCAGTGTCTGAAAAGTTGTGTACGAATGGTATATAATACCGACAAGATGAGAGTAAGACACATGTGCAACATTGGGTTCTTTATTGTAGACGTTCTACTGTCTTCAAGTTATGTCCTAGATTTGTATTGATAAAGCCACTGGATGGCGAAACGTCTACAAAAAAAGATACCCAGATGTTGCACATGTGTCTTACTTCAACTTGTGGGTATTATATACCATTCGAACACAACTTGTCAGACCCCTGCAACATCTGGAATCTTAATTCTGAGGCCCATGTACATAACCTTAAACGACTTCGACAACTACTACTACAACTAACCCATCTCTTTGGGAAGGACCTACTTCCACTGGGGAATCCCGCCTACCAGTAAATTGCCCTCGTTGCTACACCTGACGTTACTATATAAGCGCCAGGATTCTTTTTCTGCTTTAAATCTCCACAAACATGGTGCTCCCTCGCACCTACTCCTAGTTGAGGGACGGATTACCTCATCTTCTGTACTTTTGTTTCTACTGTCTTCAAGTTATGTCCTAGAATTTGTATTGATAAAGCCACTGGATGGCGAAACGTCTACAATAAAGATACCCAGATGTTGCACATGTGTCAAACTCTCACCACCTTGATAAGCATCAGTAACTTCTAGCTGGTGGGTCGTGAAGGTGTACCTAGTTTACTCAACCACTGCCTCATTCAAGTCATTCCACTTCTCAACCAGCCTAAGACGGAAGAAATACTTGCATCCCCTATGACCCAACTGTGTCTTCGCTTCCATTATAATTATTATAATCAAAGGGGAGCGGCTAAATCCGGAAGATTATACACCGATGGTGGGGGGGGGGGAGGTGGAAAATTATTCAGGCCAATTTCAGGGAACCGGAACACAGACCCAATTTCCTAGTCAAGAGCCCTCACCAGTTTTCAAAGGGAAACCCTTTCCCTTTAGGGGTTCAGCTTCCAACTGTTTTCCCCCTTGATCTGGTTCCTCTTAATTAACTCTCTCCCTACCTGCCATAAAACTTTCCTTTAAAGATTTTGATTGCCATGATATATATCCCTTGTCTTGCTCTCTCAAGATTGTTAAGTTAAGTTCCTTCAGTGTCTACATGGACAGATTACAAAAACAGCCGTGACCAACAACCCTGGTTGTCCAGTCACTAGTAAAGCCTGGCCCCAGGCGTGGCTGCGAGGGTAGAAAAACCTCTGGAAACCTTTATACAGGGTATATCAATTAGGAACTGTAATTCAACATCCACAGAAAATATTTTTATTATTTACTGTCTTTTTAGAAATGAAGACTTATTATTATTCTATTATTATTATTATTATTATTAATATTTCAATATTATTATTATTACATGACAAAAACTAATTACGAGTTTTGATATTTCAGGCTGGGTAACTGTGCTGCAACTACCTAAAACGAGTATCTATATTTCTACACCTATCCTGCTGAAGAGGGTACTCAAGATCTCCTCGCCATGGATGAGGGATTGTACTGAGTAATACGTAATAACAAGCCAAACTTGCAGAACGTGTCCGCCATCGTAAACAGGCGCCATGTCCCTGGTGCGACTATCTTGGGCAGACACGCTTCAACTCTCGTAGAGAGAGAGAGAACAGGTCGGTCTGAAACTTTATATGCAAGTGCGAAACGGAAGCCTGTTAAATGTTTTCAACTCTGGCAGCAACCATCCAGGGAGGTACTACAATCCTGTTGTACTCTGGCAACAACCACTCCGGGTCATACTACCCCTAATGTTGGACTCTTGACAGCAACCATCCAGGGAGTCACTATCCCTACTGTTGTACTCTGACAGCAACATCCAGGGAGACACTACCCCTATGTTGTACTTTGACAGCAACACAATCCAGGGAGACACTACCCCTACTGTTGTGCTCTGACAGCAACATCCAGGGAGAACTACCTACTGTTGTAATTAACAGCAACCATCAGGGAGATATACCACACTACCCATACGTTGTACTCTGATAGAAACCATCCAGGAGACACTACCCTTACCGTTTGTACTCTTGGACAGAACCATCCAGGAGACACTCCCCTACGTTGTACTCTGACAGCAACCATCCAGGGAGACACCTTAACTACTGTTGTGCTCCTGACAGCAACCATCCAGGGAGACACTACCCTTACAGTTGTACTCTGACGCAAACCATCAGGGGAGGACTCTACCCTTACGTTGTACTCTGACACGCAAACCATCCAGGGGGACATACCCTTACCGTTGTACTCTGACAGCAACCATCCAGGGAGACACTTACCCTTACCGTTGTACTCTGACAGCAAACCCATACAGGGAGACACTACCTTACGTTCGTACTTGACAGCAACCATCAGGCAAACACTACCCTTAACGTTGTACTCATGACCCAAACAAACATCCAGTGTGTGAGCAAACAACCCTACTGTTGTACTCTGACAGCAGGCCATCAGGGGAGACCACTACCCCTACTGGTTGTACTCTGACAGCACCTCCACGGAGAACACTACCCTTTCCGTTGTACTCTGACAGCAACCACCAAGGGGAAACACTACCTTTACCGTTGTACTCTGACTAGAACATCCAGGGAGACACTACCATTACCGTTTACTACTTGACACAACCATCCAGGGAGACCCACTACCCTTACCGTTGTTACTCTGACAGCAAACCATCCAGGGAGGGGGACATCTTACACTTTAAACCGTTTGTACTATGGACAGCAGCACAGGGAGGACACTACCATTAACCGTTGTTACCTCTGACAGGCAACCATCCAGGAGACACACTACCTTAACGTTGTACTTTGACAGCATCCACCATCCAGGAAAACACCTACCCTTACCGTTGTACTCTTGACCAAACAACAATCCAGGGAGACACTACCCCTACTGTTGTTACTTACTGACACCCAGCAGCCATCAACGGGTGACCACTACCCCTACTGTTGTACTCATGACAGCAACCATCCAGGGAGACACTACCCTTCACCGTTGTACTCTGACAGCAACCATCACAGGGAAACACTACCTTTACGGTGTACTCCGACAGCAACATCCAGGGAGACACTACCCATTACGTTGTACTCTGCAGCAAACCATCCAGGGAGACACTACTCTTACCGTTGTACCTCTGATACCAACCATCCAGGGGGAGGAGAGACCACTACCCTTACCGTTGTACTCGACTGCACCATCCGGAGACATACCCTTACCGTTTGTACTCTGACAGCAACAATCCAGGGAGACATACCCTTACGTTGTACTCTCGGACTGCAACCCACTCCAGGGAGACACTAACTACCCCTACTGTGTACTCTGACAGCAACCATCCAGGGAGGCACTACCCTTACCGTTGTACTCTGACAGCAACCATCCAGGGAGACACTACCCTTACCGTTGTACTCTGACAGGCAACCATCAGGGAGACCTACCCTTACCGTTGTACTCTGACGCAACCATCCAGGGAAAAAACTACCTTAACGTTGTACTCTGACAACACCAACCTGGGGAGACACTACCCCTACTGTTGTACTTGGCAGCAGCCTGTCCAGGGAGGACATACCCCATACTTGGGTGTTGTACTCTGACAGCAGCCATCCAGGGAGACACTACCCCTACTGTTGTACTCCTGACAGCAACCAATCCCAGGGGACAACTACCCCCTACTGTTGTACTCTGACAGCAGCCATCCAGGGAGACACTACACCCTATGGTTGTTACTCTGACCAGCTCAGCCATCCAGGGAGACACTACCCATACTGTTGTACTCTGACCAGAATACCATCAGGGGACATACCCCTACCGTTGACTATGACAAGCAACCATCCAGGGGAAGGGACACTCCCTTACGTTGTACTCTGACAGAAACCATCAGAGGAGACATACTTTACCGTTGTGTACTCTGATTAGCAAACCAATCAGGGAGACACTACCTTACGCGTTGTACTTCTGACAGCAACCATCATGGGGAGACACTACCCTTTACCGTTGTACTCTGACAGCAACATCCAGGAACACTACCCTTACCGTTGTAACTCTGACAGCAACCATCAGGGAGACACTCCCTTACCGTTGTTCTCTGGGACCAGCAACCATCCAGGGAGACACTACCCCTACTGTTGTACTCTGACAGCAACCATCACGGGAGACATACCCCTACTGTTGTACTCTGACAGCAAAAAACCATCCAGGGAGACACTAAACCTACTGTTGTACTCTGACAGCAACCATCAGGAGACACTACCCTCCTGTCCATCTGGGGTGTGTTTAAAAGGAAGCCTGACAATGTTTTGCACTCTGGCAGGATTGCTGGTTTGGTATGTTCATAATCATGTAAGAATAGCTAGTGTATCTTGTATCTTTACTCTTTTGTGTATTTCTTAATGGCCCCAGTGACTATGGTCTCAGACCAAACATTATTTTATGCCCCTCGTCTGCTACCCCGATCCCATCTTCCACATGACCGTATTATAAGCGTCAGGCGCCTTGCTTCTGCTTCAGAATCTCCACGACCTTCGGTGCTCTTCGCAAACTACTGCTAGGTTGAGGGACTGATTCCTCATTTTCTGTTTTACTTCGTTTACCTGGCTTCAAGTTATGTCCTCGGAATTTGTATTGCTAAAGCCACTGGATGGCGAAAACGTCTACAATAAAGATACCCACGATGTGACACATGTGTCTTAGTTTCATTTGTCGGTATTTGTATGCCATTTTCTCGTACATTATTTTTACTGTAAAAAAGTCAACTTGTTATTTATTTTAAATAATTTTTTATGAACTTAAACCATTTGTTCTTTATTATTTTTATTATTATTATTATTTTATTTTATTATTATTATTCTTAGCTTCTATCAAAGTCAGGACTCTGATAAAGCTTGACATAGAGCAGAAACATAGTTGTGAAAGCTCTACACAAGAGAAATATGACTTTCATAACGCTTTATACAGAACTCAAAACATAACATGAATAAATAGCCTACCAGAAAAATATAGTTTGATAAAGCTTCTACACAGAATAAAACATACTTGCTAAAAGCTCTAAGCAGACGCGAAACATACACATGTTAAAAGCTTGTACACAGAACAGAACTTGACAGAGCTTTACACAGAGCAGAAACACAACTGATTAAAGCTCTAAGCAGAGTGAACCTAACTTGATGAAGCATCACACAAGCAGAACATAACTTGATAAAACTTACACAGTGAAAAGTTGTGCCAATAAAAAGCTTGTTCCGCATAGTGCGTCTTTCTTGACTAATCCGTGGGGTCAGTAGTTATAGTAGTATACTTGTATCCAGCCCTGAAGAGAGGGTCGGCCAGCTGGTCCATTTACCAAATCATTATTGACGAGTTTCCCACTATTTAGTCCCTTCACATGGATCGTACCTGGGTTCACCCTAAAATTAGTTCTTCAACTGGGATCGTACCTGGGTTCCCCTTTAATAATTGTCTCTCAATGGGATCGTACCTGAGGTTTCCCGTAAAAATTAGTCTCTTCAAGACTGGGATCGTACCTTGGGGGGGTTTTTTTTTTTTCCCCAAAAATTAGTCTCTCTCAACTGGATCGTACCTGGGTTCCCTTAAAATACGTCTCTTCAAACTGGGATCGTACGTGGGGTTTCCTAAAATTAGTCTTTCAACTGGGATTCCGTACGTGGGTTTCCTAAAATTAGTCTCTTCAACTGGGGATCGTACTGGGTTTCCCTAAAATTTGTCTCTTCAACGTGGGGATCGTTACTGCGGTTCCCTTAAATAGTCTCTTCAACTGGGGGTCTCGTATGGGTTCCCTAAAATTAGTCCCTTCAACTGGGATCGTTACTTTGCGTTTTCCCTAAAATTAGTCCCTTCAATGGGATCGTACCTGGGTTTCCCTAAAAATAGTCCACTCAATGGGATCGTACCTGGGTTTCCTAAAATTAGTATCTTCAACCGGGATCGTACCTGGGCTTTCCTAAAAAATTAGTCTCTTCAACTGGAATCGTACCTGGGTTCCTAAAATTAGTCTCTTCAACTGGGGATCGCTACCTGGGTTTCCCAAAAAATTAGTCTCTTCAACTGGGATCGTACCTGGTTCCCATAAAATAGTCTCTTCAACTGGGATCTGTCATGGGTTTCCCGAAAAATTAGTCGTCTTCTAAACTGGGATCGTACCTGGTCGGGTTTCCTAATAATTGTCTCTTCAACTGGGGATCGTACCTGGGTTCCTAAAAACTAGTCTCTTCAATGGGGTCGTACCTGGGTCCCTAAAATTGTCCCTTCCAACTGGGATCGTACTTGGGTTCCCTAAAATTAGTCCCTCTAACTGGGATTCGTACCTGGGTTTCACTAAAATTAGTCCCCTCCAACTGGGATCGTACTGGGTTTCCTAAATTAGTCTCTTCAACCGGGAATCGTACCTGGGCCTTCCTAAAATTAGTCTCCTTCAACTGGATATCGTACCTGGGTTCCCCTAAAATTAGTCTCTCTTCAACTGGGATTCGTACCTGGGTTTCCCTAACCAATTAGTCTCTTCAACTGGGATCGTACCTGGGTTCCCCTAAAACTAGTCTTTCAATGGGTCGCATACCTGGGGTTTCCCTAAATTAGTTCTTCAAACTGGGATGTACCTGGGTTTCCTTAAAATTAGTCTCATCTACTGGGAGCGTACCTGGGTTCCCCTAAAACTAGTCTCTTCATGGGCGTCGTACCTGGGTTCCCCTAAAATTAGTCCCTTCCAACTGGGATCGTACTTGGGTTTCCCTAAAAATTTGTTCCGTCAACTGGATCGTACCTGGGTTTCCATAAAATAGTGTCCCCCCTCAACTGGGGGATCGTACCTGGGGTTTCCCCCAAATTAAATTTCTTCCAACTGGGGTGAGAAAAAACTCGATTTTCACTGGTAGATAAAACAGTTAATATTACTGGAAGTGCATAAAACTGCAGTGTAAAAGTCAATGGTTGATGGATTGAACACATCAACTCCTGGCTGGAGACTGATTACCTCAAGACTCCTGTATTCCACCTTTGCCCACAACCAGAATGGACAGACCGACACCAACCAGACATCTGGTAAAGACGGTCAATAATTAATCTGAATATTTCAGAGAGAAGACAGGGGGAAGCATTCAACTAGAGGCCCGTGGGACCGGGACGCTGGGGGGCGTTATCCCCGGGAATACCCTCCTGTTAGGACAGGTCAGTCTCAGAGGAAGCCATCTGTAAGTGGTAGAAAATATTTATGTGGGTTCTGGTAAGTGGTTGTGCCAGAAGTGATGATACTCACTCCGCCTCTGTATACACACGAGAAATGCATCATTTCGTATTATTAACAGTAAGTCAACAGGACACAGTGCATCTAATATCGAACAAGCTTCAAATGAGAGCGAAACGTTTTTGCCACATAAATGTTCCACTAGTTACATCTGTATCCATCTTACCAACATTTTGTCCGGTAATCTTACCATTAATAATAATAATAATAGTATTACCACACATATATATATATATCATATATATATATATTTATATATGTATATTATATATATATATATATATATATATATATTATATATTATATCATATATATATATACGAGCAGAGACTAAGATATTTACAACACTTGGGTATCTTAATTTCTAAAACGTTTCACACTCGCAGCAGACTTCTTTCAGTCGAATAGATAGGTTATCTAATATGGAGCACAACAGTAAGCAGCGGAGAGGTGAAGGATGGACTGATAACACCTTCCTTTTGTGAGGTCACGTCCCTCTCAAAATGGTATACAATACAATCTTCAGATAGTTCCTGACTATGGAACTGAACTTCTCCAGGCTGAGAGACTGACAACCTCAAATTCTACGACTTCAAGGGTGATGGACTGATTACATCGTCTTCACATCTCTACTTTTCATGCCTACTTTTCTGTATTCGGATGAAGAAGCTATGTGTAAGGGCGAAACGTTCGGAATAAAGTTGCCTAACTGTTGCCTATGTGTCTTACCTACCAACCTGTCGGTATTGTATACCATTTTGATATTCACCATCAGAGGACAAACAACATATCTGCAGGCAACACCATCAGAGGGCAAGCAACATACCTGCAGGCAACACCATCAGAAGACAAGCAACATATCTGCAGGCAACGCCATCAGAAGACAGGTAACATACCTGTAGGGCAACGTCATCTAGGACAGGTACATATCCTGCAGCAACGTCCATCAGAGGGACAAGTAACATATATATGCAGGCAGCACATCATAGGACAAAACAACATTCTGCAGGCAGCACCTCAGAGGACAAACTACATACCTGCCGGAAAACACATCAGAAGAAAAAACAGATACCTGCAGGGCAACACCATCAGAGGACAACCAACATACCTGCAGGCAGCACCATCATATGACAGACAAACACTGCAAGCAGTAACTGATTGCTAACTGTTTCAGTTTCAGTGGGCAGTGGTTGGCTAGTGCAACACCAGGTGCACGCAGCCCAGATCAGCTCACTACCACAACCAGGTGCACGACAGCCAGGACAGCTCATACCACACCAGGATGGTGCCACGCAGCCAGACGCTCACTACCACACCAGGTGCCCGCCAGCTGACAGCTCACTACAACACATGTGGCACGCCAAGCAGCAGCTCTCTACCAAACCAGGTGCACGCCAGCCAGGACAGCTCACTAACAAACACCAGGTGGCACTGCCGAGCCAGGGGACAGCTCCTACACACACCGGTGCACCGCCAGCCCGGAACAGCCTCACTACCACACCAGGTGCACGCCAGCAGCACAGTATTCATCACAGGTGCTCGCCAGCCAGACAAGCTCACTACAACACCAGGTGCACGCCAGCCAGACACGCATCACTACCACACCTGGTTGCACGCGAGCCAGACAGATCACTACCACATCAGGTGCAAGCGAGCCAGCCACGCTCACTACCACACAGGTGCACCGCCAGCCAGACAGCTCACTACCACACCAAGGTGCACGCGAGCCAGGACAGCTCACTACCACACCGGTGCACGCCAGCCAAGACAGCTCTCTATCCACACCAGGTTGCACGCGCCAGTCAGTCACTACCACACCAGGGGCACGCCAGCCAGGGACTGCTCACTTACCACACACCAGGTGCACGCCAGCCGACAGTCCACTCCACACCAGGTGCACGCAGCCAGACAGGCTCACTACCACACCAGGTGCACGCAAGCCAGCAAACTACTACACACCAGGTGCCACGCCAGACCAGACAACAGCTCACTACCACACCAAGTGGCAACGCGAGCCAGACAGCTCACTTCACACACCAGGTTGCACGCGAGACCAGACAGCTCACTACCCACACCAGGTGCACAGCCAGCTCCAGACAGACTCACTACCAACACCAGGTGCACGCGAGCCAGAGAGAGAGCTCACTACCACACCAGGTTGCACGCCAGCCAGGGACAGACTCATACACACCAGGGTGCACTGCGAGCCAGACAGCTACTACCACACCAGGTGCACGCGAGCCAGACAGCACTACTACCACACCAGGTGCACGCCCAGCCAGGACAAGCTCACGTACACACAGGCTGCACGAGAGCCAGAGGCTCACTTACCACACCAGGTGCACGCCAGCCAGGACAGCCTCAACTACCACACAGGTGCAACGCAGCCAGGACAGCTCACTACCACACCAGGTGCACGCCAGCTCCAGACAGCCAGACTCACTACCACACCAGTGGTGCAAACCAGTCAGAAGTCACTACCACACCAGGTTGCACGCGAGCAGACAGCTCACTACCACACCAGGTGCACGCGAGCCAGACAGCTCACTACCACACCAGGTGCACGCCAGCCAGACAGCTCACTACCACACCAGGTGCACGCCAGCCAGACAGCTCACTACCACACCAGGTGCACGCCAGCCAGATAGCTCACTACCACAGCCAGGTGCCTCACGCGAGCAGGACAGCTCACTTACCACACCAGTGAACGACCAGCCAGACAGTCACTAACCACACCAGGTGCACGCGAGACAGGACAGCTCACTACCACACCAGGTGCACGCCAGCCAGACAGCTCACTACCACACCAGGTGCACGCCAGCCAGACAGCTCACTACCACACCAGGTGCACGCCAGCCAGACAGCTCACTACCACACCAGGTGCACGCCAGCCAGACAGCTCACTACCACACCAGGTGCACGCGAGCCAGACAGCTTACTACCACACCAGGGTGGCACGCAGCCAGACGGTCCTACCACACCAAGGTGCACGCCAGCCAGACAGCTCACTACCTCACACCCAGTGCCGCCAGCCAGTGACTGCTCACTACCACACCAGGTGCACGCCAGCCAGACAGCTCACTACCACACCAAGTGCACGCCAGCCAGACAGCTCACTACCACACCAGGTGCACGCCAGCCAGACAGCTCACTACCACACCAGGTGCACGCCAGCCAGACAGCTCACTACCACACCAGGTGACACGCCAAGCAGACAGCTCACTACCACACCAGGTGCACGCGAGCCAGACAGCTCACTACCACACCAGGTGCACGCCAGCCAGACAGCTCACTACCACACCAAGTGCACGCCAGCCAGACAGCTCACTGCCACACCAGGTGCACGCCAGCCAGACAGCTCACTACCACACCAGGTGCAAGCCAGCCAGACAGCTCACTACAACAGCAGGTGCAGCCCAAGCCAGGGACAGCTCACTACCACACCAAGTGCAAGCCCAGTCCAGGAACAGCCACTACCAAAAACAGTTGCCACGCCAGCCAGGACAGGCTCACTACCACACCAGGTGCACCGCCAGCCAGACAGCTCACTACCACACAGTGCATGCAAGGCCAGACAGCCTCATACCACACAGGTGTACGCCAGCAGACAGCTCACTACCAACATCAGGTGCACGCCAAAGCAGGCACTCACTACCGCACAGGTGCACGCCAGCCAGACAACAGCTACTACCACACCAGGTGCACGCCACAGCCCAGACAAACAGCACTACCACACCAGGTGCACGCCAGCCAGACAACAGCCCACTACCACGCCAGGTGCACGCCAGCCAGACAACAGCTCACTACCACACCAGGTGCACGCCAGCCAGACAACAGCCCACTACCAAACCAGGTGCACGCCAGCCAGACAACAGCTCACTACCACACCAGGTGCACGCCAGCCAGACAAAAGCCCATACACAACCAGGTGCACCCAGCACAGACAACAGCTCACTACCACGCCAGGTTGCACGCCAGCCAAGACAAAACCAGTCACTACAACACAGGTGCACGCCAGCCAGACAACAGCCCACTACCACACCAGGTGCACGCCAACCAGACAACAGCTCACTACCACACCAGGTGCACGCCAGCCAGAAAACAGCCCACTACCACACCAGGTGCACGTCATAAAAAAGGGGGGCAGACAACCAAGCTCACTACCACGCCAGGTGAAGTCAGCCCAGACAACCAGTCACTACCACACCAGGTGCACGCCAGCCAGACAACAGCCCACTACCACACCAGGTGCACGCCAGCCAGACAACAGCTCACTACCACGCCAGGTGCACGCCAGCCAGACAAACAGCTCACTACACACCCAGGTGCACGCCAGCCGGACAACAGCCCACTACCACACCAGGTGCACGCCAACCAGACAACAGCTCACTACCACACCAGGTGCACGTCAGCCAGACAACAGCTCACTACCACACCAGGTGCACGTCAGCCAGACAACAGCTCACTACCACGCCAGGTGCACGTCAGCCAGACAACAGCTCACTACCACACCAGGTGCACGCCAGCCAGACAACAGCTCACTACCACGCCAGGTGCACCGCAGCCAGACAACAGCTCACTACCACACCAGGTGCACGCCAGCCGACAACAGCTCCACTACCACGCCAGGTGCACGCCAGCCAGACAACAGTTCACTACCACGCCAGGTGCACGCCAGCCAGACAACAGCTCACTACCACGCCAGGTGCACGCCAGCCAGACAACAGTTCACTACCACACCAGGTGCACGCCAGCCCACGGCAAATGCCCACACTCCACACCAGGTGCACGCCAGCCACAGACAACGCTCACTACCACACAGGTGCACGCCAGCAGACACAGCCCACTACCAAACCAGGTGCACGCAGCAGACACACAGCCCCATACCACACCAAGGTGCACGCCGCCAGACTAACAGACTCATCTACCACGCCAGGTGCCACGCCGCCAGACAACAAGTCACTACCAACCCGGTGGCACGCCAGCCGACAAAAGCCACTACAACACCAGGTGCACGCCGAGCCAGACAACAGTCTCACTACACCGCCAGGTGCACGCCAGCCAGACAACAGCTAATACCACGCCGGTGCACGGCCAGCAGACAACAGGCTCACTACCACGCCAGGTGCACGCAGCAGACTACAGCTCACTCACCACACCAGCGGTTGCACGACAGCCCAGACAACAGCTCACTACCAACGCAGGTGCACGCCAGCAGGACAACAGGCCCACTACCACGCCAAGGGGCACGCCAGCCAGACAACACCCATACCACGCCAGGTGCACGCCAGCCAGACAACAGCCACTACCACACCAGGTGCACGGCCACACAGACAACAAGCTCACTACCACGCCAAGGGACCGCCTGCAGACAACAGACCTCTCACTACCAGGCAGGTCACGCCAGACAGACAACAGCTTACTACCACGCAGAGTGCACGCCAGCCAGACAACAGCTCAACTACCAGCCAGGGTGCACGCAGCCAGAAACAGCTCATACCACGCCAGGTGCACGCCAGCCAGACAACAGCTCCTACCACGCACAGCGTGCACGCAGCCAGACAAAGCTCACTACCACACCAGGTGCACGCAGCCAGACAACAAGCTCACTACCACACCAGGTGCACAGCCAGCCAGAACAACAGCCTCACTAACCACGCACGGTGCACGCCAGCCAGACAACAGCTCACTTCCACACCAGAGTGCACTGCCAGCCAGACAAACAGCTCATACCACACAGGTGCACGCCAGCCAGAAAACAGCTCACTACCACGCCAGGTGCACGCCAGCCAGGGGACAAAATAGCTCACTAACAACGCCAGGTGGCACGCCCAGCCATACAACAGATCACTAACCACACCAGGTGCACGCCAGCCAGGGACAACAGCTCACTACCACGCCAGGTGCACGCCAGCCAGACAACAGCTCACTACCACGCCAGGTGCACGCCAGCCAGACAACAGCTCACTACCACACCAGGTGCACGCCAGCCAGACAACAGCTCACTACCACGCCAGGTGCACGCCAGCAAGACAACAGCTCATACACGCCAGGTGGCACGCCAGCCAGACAACAGCTCACTACCACGACCAGGTGCACGCCAGCCAGACAACAGCTCACTACCACACCAGGTGCACGCCAGCCAGACAACAGCTCACTACCACGCCAGGTGCACGCCAGCCAGACAACAGCTCACTACCACGCCAGGTGCACGCCAGCCAGACAACAGCTCACTACCACAGCCAGGTGCACGCCAGCCAGACAACAGCTCACTACCACGCCAGGTGCACGCCAGCCAGACAACAGCTCACTACCACACCAGGTGCACGCCAGCCAGACAACAAGGCACCAAGGCTTCTCAACACCTGTCAAATATAAGCACAATTACCAACACACTTGAGGGGTGTTTTAAGAGGCAACTTGACGGCTGTGTTGTTGACTTTAAACACATGGATACACAACAATCCTTTTTTTATAAGTGCATTAAGAATGAAAGAACACTCAGTGTTAGGTACTACTGGCCCCATACATGGCAGGTCTTCTCAACCAACCCTTCTCACCTTACATATTTCTCTAACCATGTTCTTAAATTAACTAAGCTCAATTAGTGTTCAATAACTCTGAAAATAACCCTGTAGGCAAGTCCATACAAATCCATTTACTTTATTTTACGCTCAGAATAACTTTTATCAAGGCGACACAGCTTAATCCTGTGTATACGTGAAGTGTTGCGCTGCCTTTGACATACTTTGATGAGCTCCGAAGTTTTTATACTTCCAGTGCCCGGCCATAGGCCAGGCTCGTCTAATCCTTGCCCTGGTCAAGCAAGAGAGTGGTGCTGGGTGGTCCGCCGACCACTCAGCACCAAGCGCCTATTACTAACTAGAGTGTAAGAGGGGGGTCGTGGGAGTCGTGATTCCCCGGAGCTTCTGCAGGGGTGCGTCGGTTAAGAATTATAGCTAAACAGTGAGATGTTTGCTTCAAACAGGGCTGACACGGCTGCCCTGGGCAGGCAGACACACACATCCTGTGTTTTACAGTGTTACAGTTCACCCCAGACCACCCACACAATGTGTAGGCGACAAGCGGGGAACACAACAAGCACACACCACACACACACACACACACCACACACACACACACACACAAACACATCACACACACACACACCAGACATATGTCCTACGAAGAGATCTTAAGGGAAATCTACCTGACAACACCGGAGGACAGGAGGGACAGGGGGGGACATTGATAATAAACATATAAAATACTGAAAGGAATCGATAAGGTGGATAGGGACAAGATGTTTCAGAGGATGGGACACACAAACAAAGAGGTCATCATTGGAAGTTGAAGACTCAGATGAGTCACAGGGGATGTTAGAGGAAGTATTTCTTCCAGTTCAAGAGTTTGTCAAGAGGTGGAAAAGTAGACCAGTTGAAAAGGGAGGTGGTTGGAGGCAGGATCCACAATAGCTTTAAAGAAGAGGTAAGATAAAGTCATGGAGCAGGGAGAGTGTGTGTACTAGTAACGACCAAGGAAGAGGCGAGGTGGCAGGGAGCCGTGACTAAACCCTGCAACCACAAATAGTGTGTAGGTGAAGTACACAACACACACAACCAAGCGTGCAACTAGTCAAGCATGTACGGGATTGAGAGATAATGTTGTAAATACTTCGCCCGTTGGCGATTGTGTGTGTGTGTGTGTGTTGTGTGTGTGTGTGTGAGTGTGTGTGTGTGTGTTAGTGTGTGTGTTGTGTGTGTGTGTTGTTGTGTGTGTGTTCGTGTGTGTGTGTGTGTGTGTGGGTGTGTGTGTGTGTGTGTGTGTGTGCTGAGTGTGTGTGTGTTTGCCTCACTATTTGTGGTTGCAGGACGGTTCGATTATAGCTCCTGGCCCCGCCTCTTCGCTGACTGCACTAGTCCACTCTCTTCCCTGCCCCATGAGCTTTATCATACTAGCCTTAAAACTTGTATGGTTCCAGCCTCCCTACCACGTCACTTTCTAGGCCATTCCACGGCCAGACTACTCTATGATGAAGAATTACTTCCCTAACATCCCTTTGATTCATCTGAGTCTTCAATCTTCCAATTGTGGGCCTCTTGTGTCTGTGTCCCCTTCTCTGGAACATCCGTTCTTTGTCCACCTTGTCTATTCCGCGCAGTATTTTATATGTCGTTATCTCATGTTTCCCCTGGACCTCTGTCTCCAGTGTTCGTCAGGCCGATTTCCTCATCCTTTCTTCGTAGGGACAATCCCAGTAGCTCTGGGGACGTGTCTTGTTGCAAACCTTTGCACTTTCTCTAATTTCTTGACGTGCTTGACTAGGTGTGGATTCCAAACTGGTGCTGCATACTCCAGTATGGGCCTGACGTAAATGGTATATAGAGTCTTGAACGAATCCTTACTGAGGTATCGGAACGCTATCCATAGGTTAGCCAGGCGCCCGAATGCTGCAGCAGTTATCTGATTGATGTGCGCCTCAGGAGATATGCTCGGTGTTATACTCACCCCCAGATCTTTTTCCTTGAGTGAGGTTTACAGTCTTTGGCCATCTAAACTATATTGTGTCTGCGGTCTTCTTTGCCCTTCCCCAATCTTCATGACTTTGCATTTGGCAGGGTTAAACTCAAGGAGCCAGTTGCTGGACCAGGCTTGTAGCCTGTCCAGGTCTCTTTGTAGTTCTGCCTGATCCTCATCCGATTTGATTCTTCTCATTAACTTCACATCATCTGCAAACAAGGACACTTCTGAGTCTATCCCTTCCGTTATGTCATTCACATACACCAAGAACAGCACAGGTCCTAGGACTGACCCCTGTGGAACCCCGCTTGTCACAGGCGCCCACTCTGACACCTCGTGTGTGTGTGTGTGTGTGTGTGTGTGTTGTGTGTGTGTGTGTGTGTGTGTGTGTGTGTGTGTGTGTGTTCGTGTGTTTGTGTGTGTTTGTGTGTGTTCGTGTGTGTTCGTGTGTGTGTATGTGTGTAGTGTATGTGTGTGTGTGTGTGTGGTGTGTGTGGGGTGTGTGTGTGTGTGGTGTGTGTGTGGTGGTTTGTTTTGTTATGTTATGTGTGTGTGTTTGGTGTGTGTTCGTGGTGTGTTTGTGTGTTTTCGTTTTTGGTGGGGGTGGTGGTGTGTGGTGTGTGTGTGGTGGTGTGTGTGGTGGGTTGTGTGTGTGGGGGGGTGTGTGTGTGTGTGTTCGTGTGTGGTTTTCGGTTTTGTGTTCGTGGTGTGTTGTGTGTGTGGTGTGGTGTGTGTGTGTGTGTGTGTGTGTGTGTGGTGGGGTGTGTGTGTGTGCCACCTAGTTGAGGTTGCGGGGGGTCGAGCCAAGCCCGGGCCCCGCCTTCACGGGTCGCTACTGGGTCACTCTCCCTGAACGTAGCTTTATCTACCTCGTTTAAAAGCTATTTTGGGACCCTGCCTCCACTACATCGCTTCCCAAACTATTCCACTTCCTGACTACCCCTTTGGCTGAAAAAATATTCCAAACACCCCTGTGATTCACGTGTCTTCAACTTCAAAACTGTGCCCCCTTGTTCTGTGTCCAATTCGGGAAAAATCCTGTCTCTGCCACCTTGTCAACCTTTTAAATTTTTTGTAGTCGTTATCATTCCCCCCTATCTCCCCTGTTCTCCAGTGTCGTCAGGTTGTTTTCCCTTAACCTCTCCTGGGGGGACATACCTCTTAGTTCGGGGCCCGTCTTGTTGCAAATTTTTGCATTTTTATTTTTCTTTAGTGCTTGCTAGGTGGGGGGTTCCAAACTGGGCCGCATACCCCAAATAGGGCCCAACGTACACGTGTACAGGGTCCTGAATGATTCCTTATTAAGAGTCGGAAGCTGTTCTGAGGTTTGCGGGGCCCCCATATGTGCAGCAGTTATTTGGTTGAGTGCGCTTCGGAGTGGGGCCTGGGTGTGTGGAAACTTTTCCAATCCTCACACCAGAGGAACAACACGAGAAAAAAAACACTGCCTTCACACCAAAAGTTTGGGGGCACGGGAACGGACACGTGCCCTCACACCAGAAATTTGGGGACAAGTGAGAGATGTGCCTTCACACCAAAAAGATTGGACACAGGAACGGGACATGCCCTCACACCAAAAGTTTGGACAAAGGGACATCACACGTGCCCCCAACCCGTGAAAAGTCCACGCGCCCTTGGACAAAGTTTTTTTACGGGATAAAAAATCTTTTTTTGAAGGGTAACAGTTAACACAATTTCTGACAATAAAACCCACAAAAAAAAGGGGTCAAAAGTCGTCAAAAGATGCAGAATTCATTGATTTAAAGAAAGCGCTCCCTAAAATTATCACATAAAAGTTTGCCAGAAACAAATATAGTTTAAACGTATTTTTGGTTGCAAAAACGTGGGGGGCGACCCGGGAGTGGGTTGATGACTGTCATGTGCAAAAAAGCTGGGTTTCCTCTATTGTTGAAAAGTTTTTCGCCTAACAGTAGACTTCTTCGCAAATAAGGGGCAACAGGTGTACAGAAGGGGTTCCTCGGGCTCCAACCCTTCTTATCAAAACTGTATTCTGTGAAAAGTGGGAAAAACCCTTGTGCTGCACTGTTGAAGTCTGTTGAAAAAAAGTAAAAAATACCGACAAGGTGATAACTAAGATACATGTTTTTAACCATCAACTTTTCGGTATTTTAAACAATTTTCGCATAACCGGTAGTGGGGCTTCTTAGTTTTTGAGTCACTAAAAACCCCGTCGTTCGGGGGGGGGGGGGGGGGTTCCGAATCATGCAAGAATTTTTTAGACCTCAATATGAAATGGTGACGGTGTTGTAGGGGTGGAGGAAAAGTTAGGACGTTTCTGTGTAAAGGTAAACTGTTGTACTGGGTACTTGGCAATATTTAAAATGCTGGGTAAGACATGTTTTGAAGTGCCAGGAGCAAATAAAAATGTTAGGAGTGCCCGGTGTAAATACAATGTTAGAAATGCCGGGGCAAATACAATGTTAGGAGTGCCAGGGGAATGACAATGTTAGAATGCCAGGGGTAAATGGGAATGTTAGGAGTGCCAGGGGTAAATAACAATGTTAAATGCCAGGACCAAATAACAATGTTTGGAGTGCCGGTGTAATGACAATTTTAGGAGTGCCAGGGTAAATGACAATGTTGGGAAAGCCCGGGGTAAATAACAATGTTAGGGTGCCGGGGTATATAAAAGTTTGGAGTGCCAAGTGTAAATGACAATGTTAGGAGTGCCAGGGTAAATGACAATTTAGGAGTGCCAGGTGTAAATGACAAGTTAGGGTGCCAGGTGTATATAACAAAGTTAGGGGTGCCAGGGGTTTAACAAAGTTAGAAGTGCCAGGGGTAAATGACAATTGTTTGGAGGGGCCCGGTGTAAATAATGTTTTTGGAATGCCAGGTGATAAACAATGTTAGGAGTGCCAGGTGAAATGACAATGTTAGGGGTGCCAGGTGTAAATGACAAAGTTAGTGTGCCCAGGTTAATAAAAATGTTAGGAGTGCCAGGTGTAAATGACAATGTTAGGAGTGCCAGGTGTAAATGACAATGTTAGGAGTGCCAGGTGTATATAACAATGTTAGGAGTGCCAGATGTAAATGACTATGTTAGGAGTGCCAGGTGTAAATGACAATGTTAGGAGTGCCAGGTGTATATAACAATGTTAGGAGGTGTAAATAACAACTGTGACCTTTGATTTAGTTGTATTTAGAAAGAAGTCTGATAGGACAGTACATAGTTCACAGTGGCAGGGGTTAACTAAAGCATTATTGAGAGGGCGGAGGAGGAACTGTTGAGGAGGTTTGGACATTTAGAGAACGGAGCAAAATAGGATGACAAGGAGGGTATATAAATCTGGGGTGGAGGGAAGAGAAGGGGGGTTGACCCAGGAAACCTCGGAGTGAGTGGGTTAAGGAAGTTTTGAGTGCTAGGGGCTCGAACATTCAACAGTTTTGTGTGGTGTAGTTCACTATACAGGCTTGAGTGGAGACAAGTGGTTTTAAGACTTAACGTGCTGTTGGAGTGTGAGGAAGGTAACATTTATGAAGGGATTAAAGGAAACCGGTTAGCCGGACTTGAGTCCTGGAGATGGAGAGTAACGTGCCTACACTCTGAAGAAGGAATAAGGATATTGCAATTTGAAGGACTATCTGAACCGTCAAGTGTGCATGCTTCTGGTAAGACAGTGATTGAATGCGTGACGGTGAAAGTGAATCCTCATTTTCTGGTCACCTACCTTGGTGGAAGACGACCGGTTTGTTAAAAATAATGATTTCAAGAAGAGGGTAAATATGCATGGTGTATGACGAAGTGCAAAACAAGTGGTCAGCCAGATTATGTTAGTAGACAAAAAAGTGGAGGGGTAGGCTGGGATATAAATGATTTTAGAAAAGACTGATATGCCTCACTTTGTTGAAGCATGATCATCAGAATGAAAGTTGAGTGCAGAGGTTAAAAGAATAATGAATGAACCGCGGGAAAGAATGATTAGTGAGAGGTACGAGCAACTGTTAGAAAAACGTCAGCCTAACATGAGAGAAAGTGACGAGGAGGATGTAAATAAAGTGTGAGGTAAGAGTTAAGAATACTGAATTATTGTGAAAAAAAAAATTGAGCTTACAAAAGGGTGGGTGCAGGAAAAAAAAATAGAAATGAGGGGCGGAATGATGAGATCAAAATGCTG
>NW_026465613.1:0-13590 GCF_026875155.1 Cherax quadricarinatus
TGATTCACCCATTTTCTAGACCCTTTCCGCGACTTCCCACCCCCCAAATATCTGTAATTCCCTCCCCCATATCTTCCCTCCAATTGATATCCACTTTCATCACCTAATATTTTTGTTTTCCTCAAAACCTTACTCTTTCCTGTATTCACTTTAAAATTTTCTTTTTTTTGCAACCTACCAAATTCATCCCCCAAATCTCTGCAACTTCTTTCAGAATCTCCCAAGAGACAGTGTCATCAGCAAAGAGCAACTGTGAAAACTCCCACTTTATGTGTGATTTTTTATCTTTTAACTCCACGCCTTTGCCAAAACCCTCGCATTTATTCCTTAAAACCCCCATCTATAAATATTTAAAAACCCGGGACTCAAAATCCTTGTCTAAGGCCTACTTTTTACTGGGAAAAAATTTCCCCCTCTTTTCCACTACTCTATTGAGCCTCACTATCCTGTAAAAAACTCTTCACGCTTTCAGTAACCTCCCTCTACACCATCACCTCAACATCTGCCACTTGCCCCCCCCCTGTCATTCCCCTTTTCCAAAATCCAAAAATCCCACAAAACCTCTTTAGCCTTTCAAATATTCATTTTTAATGTTTCAGTAAACACCTGGTCCCACACCCCCTACCTTTCCAAAACCCTCCTTGTTCTCTGCTATCCTTTTCCCCGTCTTACTTTAAATTTTTTTCAATAATAACCTCCATACACTTTCCCGGGTATACTCAACGGGATTTATCCCCCATATTTTTGCACTTCTTTTACCCCCTTTGGCCTTTATGCAAAGGAACTGTGCTGCTTCCTAAAAAACCCGGTCCTTTCCCCTTTTCCCATACTTTTATTAAATAATTGCACCAACCACTAAAAAATTTAAATTCCCCACCGCTTTTAACATTTCTATTTTTATCCCATCAATCCCGGTGCCTTACCCCCTTTCATTTTACCTACTGCCTCACGAACTTCCCCCCCCTTCACACGGGGTTTTCCCTCACTCCTACAAAGTTTTTTCCTCCTTCCCCCTATACACAAATCCAGTTTCCCCTATCTTTCATCAACATTTAAAATTCCTCAAAATATTCCCTCATTTCCCAAACCCCTCAAACTCCCCTTTAATAACTTCCCCCTCCTATTTTTAAACTGAAAAAACCATTTGTTCTCTGGGCTTTCTTAACTTTTTTAAACTCACCCCAAAAAACTTTTTCTTTTTTTCAAAAAAAATTTTGTTGAAACTACACCCACTCTTCTTTTGGGCCTCTTTTTTACATGCTTCACCACTTCTTAACCTCTCTCTTTTTTCCAATACTTTTCCCCTCCTTGCATCATTTATTTTTGTAAAAACTTCTCATATCTAATTTTTTTCCCCCTTACTACTTCTTAATCATCATTCCACCAATCGCTCCTCTTCCCCCCGCACCCACTTTCCTGAACCACAACTTTGCTGAAACTCTAACACTACTTTTAAACCTACCCCATACCTCTTGACCCCTTTGCCTATGCTCTCATTACCCCTACCCCAATGCTTTTTTAATCTTACCCTAACTGCCTCCCTTTTATTTTTAAAACCTTCCCTCTTTTTCCCCTGATGTTTCTATTTCCTTGTATCCCATCTACCTTTTATCTCAGTTAGCACAACTAGAAAGTGTTTTGATATTCTGGGCCCCCTCTTAAACGTCACCCTGAAGTTATCAACAGTCTTTATCTACCAATACAAATCCCAACAAACTACTGTCATTTCGCCCTACATCATTCTTTATATTTAAATTACCCTTTTTTTCTTAAAATATGTATTACCTAAATAAACCCTTTCTTTACAAATTTCAATCAAAGGGCTCCCATTATCATTTACACTGGCACCCAAATTACCTCCACCCCCTTTCAAAAATTTCTCCTATTTTTGCTTTTCAGGTCCCCTACCACAATTACTCTCTCACTTGGTTCAAAGGTCCTTTACATTCATTAACATCCCCCCAAAATCTCTTCTCTCCTCTGCATTCCTCTCTTTCCAGGTGCATACCGCTTATTAGACCCATTTTCTCGCACCCAAACCCTTTTATTTTTAATCACAAAAATTCTTGCATTTAACTTCATACTCTCTTTTCTCCTTCCATAACTGATCCTTCAACATTACTGCTACCCCTTCTTGCTCTAACTTCTCAGATACGCAGTTTTAAAATCCATTTTTTCCCCCACCAAAAATTTCCCCTCCCCCCTTCAGTTTTTTTCGCTTAGGGCCAGGACACCAACTTTTTTTTCATTCAAAAATGGGCAATATTTTTTTCTGTCACCCGCTACATCCCGCACATTTAAGCATCCCAGTTTTAAAAATTTTTTCTTCTTCTTTTTTTTAGAAAATGTCTACAGGAGAAGGGGTTACTAGCCCATTGCTCCCGGCATTTTAGTCCTCATGACACCGGGGCTTACGGAGGAAAGTTCTTTTCCATTCCCCATGGAAATAAAAGAAAAAAAAAAGAGGAACAAGGCTTTTTTAGAAAAAGGAGAAAAACCTAGTTTGGGTTTTTTAATATATAATGCTGTGCGTGTCTGTGAAGTGTGCCCAAAAGTGAAAGTAGGGTGCAAGAATCCCTGTTATCTAGCGTGTTTAGAGACAGAAAAGAAACCCAATCCTCCATCATGAAAAACGTTACGGGTTTTCGTTTAAACAGTCATCTGGCAGGAGGTGTATTCCCGGGGGTGGTTGTTGTCTCCAACCTACTGTGGAATATATATTAATTAATATATATATTATATATATATTATTATATATATATAATTATATATATATTATTTTATATATTATATATTACTGAACCTCCCAAAGGGTTACTAATCACGGGGGAGAAAAATTTGGGAAGGCTTATGAAAATTGATCAGAGAACACTTCACATGCACCGGGTTTGGTGTTCCAATGGTTAAAAAACTTAAGGTTGAAAAAGGTGTTCAGAAGTTGAAAACGAAAGCCTTAGCAGAAAATTTAGTGGGAAGACAAGAAAACTGTGCTTAAAGGATATAATTCGTTCTCCAAAATTTGGATAGCTAAAAACCCATTAATAAGTTAATTCCCTTTTATTAAGTATCCTAGTATTAAGCTAATTTCCCGTTTTTTAATTAATCCCAGAATTTTCATAATTCCCCCCGTTTACGTTAGTGCCCGGAATTATATTAATACCTTGGTCCCCGTTTTTTCCCTATTATTAATGTAATCCCAAGTATTAATCCGGGTTTTAAAACCCCTGTATTATGAATATTTCTTCATAAAAATATTTAAGTAGAACATAAACCATCCCTAATTTTTCCTAATGCTTCAGAAACCAAAAGACTTTTCCCTAAAATCACAAGCACAGTAAGTCTAAAGTCAAAGTAGGGTGTTTATTCCCCAACATGGAAGTGTTAAAAGGTAATCAAATATGCAGTCAGAATTTATCCATAAAAGCATTGCGTTAATCTTTTAGCCCCCCCCCCCAAAAAAAAAAAATATGGGATTATACATGCCAGAAAAAATCCATCTTTTAAAAAAAACTAGTACACAATTTTCTCTAAGCTTGGGATCAAAATTCAAAAAGTCTGCCCAAAAGCGACATTCTTCAATTTATTTCATATTAAAATCGTTTTTAAAAAGCCGACCAAAATGCTTTTCCCATTATGCACAAATCCAAAAAATTTTGTGCCTACACAGACTAGGCCTATCAAACCCTTTCCTTTATTTCACACGATGTATCAACCTTTGAAGATTGATTCTGTTACAGTTTTTAATTTAATCGGGGAAAAGCGCTAAACTAGTTGGGATCATACAGAGCTGTTGAAATGCGGGGGTTTTTAAATTTTCAACCAAAGCAAGCCAGTTCCTTGGATAGGGAAATTCACCAGTTTTAAGGGAAAGATAATGTTTTAAGGCAGAGTAATACCAACATTTCGAATTAAAGTATCAAGCAGCACAAGAAACTCCTTTATAAAACCCCCCTTCTTCTGAATGGAAACCCACTGTCGAAATTCTGAGGCCATCATGAGACCTGTCTTCACCTGATACAGGGTACCCTGTCTTCACCTTCCATGGTGCCTGTCTCCCCCGTCACATGGTAGCCTGTCTTCACTTGCACTGGTAGCCTTTTCCCCCTTTCACATGGTAGCCTGTCTTCACCTGTCCAGGTACCCCTGTTTTACCTGTCACTGGTGCCTTCTTCACCTTCACTGGTAGCCGTCTTCCCCTGTCACTGGTCCCCTGCTTCACTTGTCACATGGTAGCCTGTTTTCACCTGTACAGGGGTGCCTGTCTTCATTGCAAGGGTACCCGTTTCCCCCTGTCACATGGTACCTGTCTTCACCTGTCCATGGTACCTGTTTCACCTGTCAATGGTAGCCGTTTCACTTGTCACATGGTAGCCTGTCTTCACTTGTCACAGGGTGCCTGTCTCACCTGTAATGGTACCTGTCTACTTTTCACATGGTAGCCTTCTTTCACCTGTCCATGTAGCCTGTTTCCCCTGTCCAGGGTCCCTGTCTTCCCCTGTCACATGGTACCCGTCTTACCTGTCACATGGTAGCCGTTTTCCCCTTGCAGGGTAGCTGTCTTCCCCTGTAAGGTAGCCGTCTTCACCTGTGCATGGTAGCCTGTCTTCACTTGTCACATGGTACCTGTTTTCACTTGTCACATGGTACCCTGTCCCCCGTCCATGGTAGCCTGCTTCCCTGTCACATGGAGCCTGCTCACCTGTACATGGTACCCTGTCTTATTTGTCACGGGTCCGTCTTCACTTGTAATGGTACCCTGTCTTCATTTGTCCATGGTAGCTGTCTTCACTTGTACATGGTAGCCTGTCTTCCCCTGTCACATGGTGCCGGGTTCCTTTGTCACATGGTACCCTGTCTTCACTTGTCACATGGTGTCTGTCTTACTTGTACATGGTAGCCTGTTTTCACCTGTCACATGGAGCCTGTCTTCACTGTCACATGGTAGCCTCTTTCACTTGACATGGTTCCTGTCTTCCTTGCCCCTGGTACCTGTCTTCACCTGTCACATGGACCCTGTCTTCACCTGTACAGGGTCCCTGTCTTCACTTGTCACATGGTACCCTGTTTTTCATTGTCAACATGGTGCCTGTCTTCCCTGTACAGGGTAGCCTGTTTTCACTTGTCAATGGTGCCTTTCTTCCCCTGTCACATGGTAGCCTGTCTTCCCGTCACATGGTACCCTGCTTACCTGTCACATGGAGCCTGTCTTCACTTGCACATGGTGCCTGTTTTCACCTGCACTGGGAGCATGTCTCCACCTGTCCATAGTGCCTGTCTCCACCTGCACATGGAAGCATGTCCCATCTGTATTGGGTCTGTTTCCTGTACTGGGAGCCTTTCCCCCTGTCACATGGGGCCTGTCCCCACCTTAAAAAAGGGGACCCTGTCTCGCCCCTATCACAGGGACCTGTCTCCCCTACAATGGGAGACTGTCTCCCCTATCACATGGGAGCCTTCTCCACCTATCACATGGGAGACTGTCCCCCACGTGTCACACGGGAACAGTTTTGGCAGTGATTTTGGATAAACATCGCCATGGGTCACCGGGAAAACGTAAATTTCCCTTAAATCTTGAAACAAGACACATTTCAAAGCTGAAAAATTTAAACCCCGATCAACAAGGCTTTTTTAGAGTAAAAAACGAAAATTTTTGTGATGAAGCGAACGAAAATGGTTCTGAAAACCCAAAAAAAAATAAAAATTCTTCTCGTTACCCTTAAAAAAAACACAAAAAACCATGGTTTAATTTTTTTTTAGTATACTCTTTTTTTCACCTGTAAGGGAAAAAAAAATATATGATTTTGATAGTTTAAAATCTATTTTGATAAAATTTGGGAAAAAAATTGGCAAAATTTGGGTCGACACGGCCTAAAATTTTTTACAGAAATACTTCTATTTCGATCCATCAGCATTTAGGGTTTTTAAGCTGACAGAAGAAGCATTCTCGAGTTTTTACAATGGGAAACAATTTCCATTTGGCGAGGCTTTAACAAGTACCATCCCGGCTTAAAATTGCAGGTACCCTCGCGAGGGATTGAAGTATCATCCTGGCGAGGTTGAAGGTACCCTCCCCGGGGGATTGGCAGGTCCATCCTGCCGAGGCTTAAAAGGTACCATCCCGAGGAGGTTGACAGGGGTTTCCCTTTTAGGAGGGGGTTGACAGGGGACTATCCTGGCGAAGCTTAACAGGTACCATCCTGGCGAGGCTTGACAGGTACCAACTGGCGAAAATTAAAAAGGGCCATTGGCCAAGCTTAAAGTACCATCCCGGGAGGCTTGACAGGTACCCAACCCGGGGGAACTTTTAAAAGGTACCATCCTGGCGAAGCTTAACAGGTCCATCCTGAGGGGGTTAAAGACCAACCCGGCGAAGCTTAAAGGTACCATCCCGGCGAAGCTTAAAAGGACCATCCGAGGAGGGGTTGACAGGTCCAAATGCGAAACTTAACAGGGACCTCCTGGCGAACTTAAAAAGGTCCATCCCGGCGAGGCTTTAACAGGTACCTCGAGGAGGCTTGACAGGTCCATCCTGGGAAGTTAAAAAAGGGACCATCCTGGCGGGGTTAACAGGTACCATCTTTAGGAGGCCCTTTAAGGTACCATCGGCGAAAACTTAACAGGTCATCCCGAAAAGCTTAAAAGGGCCCTCCTGAGGGGGCTTGACAGGTCCCTTCTGGCGAAACTTTAAAAGGTACCATCCGGGGGGCTTAACGGTACATCCCCAGGAGGCCTTATATCCATCCTGAAGGGTTAACAGGTACCCTCTGGCGGGCTTTTAAAAGGTACCATCCTGGGGGGCTTAACAGGTAATCTTGGCGAAAATTCAACAGGTATCATCCTGAGGAGGCTTGAAGGTACCATCCTGGGGAAGCTTAACAGGTACCCCTGGCGAAGTTAACAGGTACCATCCCGAGGAGGGTTAAGGGTTACCCAAATTTCCCGGCGAAACTTAGCAGGTACCATCCTGGGAAACTTAAAAGGGACCATCCGGCGAGGCTTAACAGGTACCATCCTGGGAGGCTTAACAGGTACCACCGGCGAGGTTTAACAGGTCCTCCTGAGGAGGCTTGACAGGTCCTCCTTGCGAAGCTTAAACAGGTACCCCTCCTGGGGAGGTTTAAAAGATACCATCCCGAGGGGCTTTACAGGGCCCCCTGGGGAAGCTTGAAAGGTACCGTCCCGAAGACGTTAAAAAGTACCCTCCTGGCGAAGCTTTAAAAGGGTACCATCCTGAGGAGGGGTTAAAAGGTACCCCCCGGCGAAGCTTGACAGGTCCATCCTGGGGGTTAACAGGTCCCCTCCTGGCGAAACTTAACATATCATCCCGAGGAGGCTTAACAGGTACCATTGGGAGGCTTAAAGGTACCATCCCGGCGAAGCTTAACAGGTATCATCCTGGGGAGGTTAACAGGTCCATCCTGAGGAGGCTTAACAGGGACCCTCCTGGCGAAGTTAACAGGGACCTCCTGGCGAAGCTTAACAGGTACCATCCGGGGGAGGCTTAACAGGTAATCCGAAAGGGGGCTTAACAGGTACCCTCCTGGGGAGGGTTTAAAAGGTACCATCGTGAGGGGGCTTGCAGGTACCATCCCGGCAAAGTTTTAAAAGGTACCATCCCGGGAGGGTTAAAAAGGTTTCCATCCTGGCGAACTTGACAGGTACCATCCTGGTGAGGCTTAAAAAGGGGACCATCCTGGCGGGTTTAAAAAAGGGACCATCCGAGGATGCTTGACAGGTACCATCCTGGCGAAGCTTAACAGGGACCATCCTGGCGAAGCTTAAAGGGCCATCCGGGCGAACTTAACAGGTACCACCCGAGGGGGCTTAAAAAGGTCACCCCGGCGAAAATTAAAAGGTTCCATCCTGGCGAGGCTTAACAGGTACCACGTGAGGGGGGCTTTAAAAGGGACCTCCCGGCGGGCTTAACAGGACCTCGTGAGGAGGCTTTTTACAGGTCCATCCCCGGCAAAGCTTTAAAAGGTACATCCTGAGGAGGCTTAACAGGTACCCTCCCGGCAAGCTTGACAGGTACATCCTGGTAAGGCTAAAGGTACCATCCCGGGGGAGGTTTTAAAAAGGCACCTTGAGGATGCTTGACGGGACCTCCCGGCGAAGTTTAAAAGGTACCATCCTGAGGGGGCTTAACAGGTACCATCCTGTCGAAGCTTAAAAGGTCCATTTGGCGAGGGGGTTTTAAAAGACCATCCCGAGGGGGCTTAACAGGGACCCTCCCGGGAAGTTAACAGGGACCAACCCGGCGAAGCTTAACAGGGACCATCCTGGCGACGCTTAACAGGTACCGTCCTGGGGAGGTAACAGGGGCCATCCGAGGAGGTTAAAGGTCCATCCTGGCGAAGTTAACAGGTACCATATGGCGAGGGTTTTCGGTACCATCCCGAGGAGGTTAACAGGTACCATCCGGCGAAACTTAACAGGTACCCTCCTGGGGGAGGCTTAAAGGTCCACCCGAGGAGGTTAACAGGTACCATCCTGGCGAAGCTTAACAGGTAAAACCAAAATGGCGAATTAAAAAGGGACCATCCTGGCGAGCTTTTAAAAGGGACCATCCCGGCGAAGCTTGACAGGTCCATCCTGGCGAGGCTTAAAAAGGTACCATCCCCGGCGAGGCTTGGGTACCCTCCTGGCGAGGCTTAAAAGGTACCTCCTGGCGAGGGTTAAAGGTACAAACCTGGGGGAGGCTTAAAAAGGTACCACTAGCGGGCTTTAAAGGTACAATCCTGGTGGGGCTTAACAGGTACAAACCTGGCGAGTCTTAACAGGACCATCTGGCGAGGTTAACGGATACCATCCTAGCGAGGCTTAAAAAAGGTAAATCCTAGCGAGGCTTAACGGTACAATCCCCGGCGAGGGTTTAAACGGTACAAACCCGGCGAGTCTTAACAGGTATCATCCCGGCGAGGCTTAACGGATACCATCCTAGCGAGGCTTAACAGGTATATCATGTGGGAGTTCGACACGTGGAATTAGGTATAGAAATACTCACGTAGGCTGGTAGTACGTATAATTACAGATATGTGGAGAAGCCCTGACAGCCGTTCCCCTTGTCTCCTCGCTCACTCCGTCAACTGACTGACGGGCCGCCCACGTACCCATAGAGGGTCTTTGAATAATGCCAGGTCAGCGCAATATGAATAGACAGTGACTCAGGCAGAGACGGTTGGTCGTGAGTCAACTGGCACAGTGGTTACTGGTAACGGGTTACTACTACTGAGAGCTCGGCGACGCTAACGTATGTCGTCCCGACATACAAATACAAACTAGAGAGGGCAGGTAACGGCTTGGGCTGATTCTATACAATGTCAAAGTACACAAAAATTTAAACATTATAACATACATAATAGAACATTGGAATGGAAGCTTACGTAACGAAACGTAATGCAATACAAGGAAATAATATAGCACAATTTAAAACTCAACAAATGAACATCGAACTCAACGTTGAGATTACAATGATAAAAAAAAATTTGATGGGATCGATCTGTATTAAATGTGATCTACGGATTCTGAGGAAGGAAAATATACAAAGAAAGAGTGTTTAACAGAAAGGCAGTTGGGTGCACGCAAATCTAGACTGTTAACTCCAGAATGCGAAGAGAACATGAACACAAAAAAAAAATTTGAATACTGAAAGTTAAATACTGTAATTATTCATCTATACAGGTTATTTACATTTAACCCCAACATCTGCTGGGGTGAGATTGACATATCAAATGGTGTCATCTCTGGGAGGATCAAACTCTGTACATTGGCTAACTCATGCCTGTATTTGAGGAAAAATCTGAATTGGAAGTTACAAATGATACTTGAGGATTTCTCAATACCTGTCGGGTACGTAGGGAATAACGACTTTCAGGTTGATCGTCTGACTGAGTATCAGAGGAAGAGAGTACAGATCAGGGGGATTGTCAAGTCGTCACATTAGTCTGGGTTGGAACATCATTATCATCACATACTAACTCATATAAACAAAAATGCGATCTTTATACTGCCCAGTACTAATCTCTCAACCTTATACTTTTTAAACCAGTGATATTTTTCAACTACTCGATAAGGACCAATAAACTTTTGTCAAGCTTGGCATTGCAGACGTTTTGTTAAAGTTAATCACATAACTCTCGAACCTACTTGATTTGGAGGCTTTGCTCGGGGTGTTTGCGACTCTTGTAAATTCTGCTGTTGATTTATGAAGTGTTTAAACGGATTCTTCTAAAAACACTTTGAGCTAACTGGTACGAGTTGCTAGAAACATCAGGGTTGTAATTTGGTTTCGGATTAGAATATAACAACTCATAAGGCAAACTTTTGTCTACACCATACAATGCATAATGTGGAGTATCACCTTAGAAACGTTTAAGCAAAATTTTATAGCACACCCCACATCAGGTATAACTTCATCCCAAGTTTCACTGTTGGGATTGATAGTGGCTCTCAAGACATCAAGTACTTCTTATTGGTTCGTTCCGGCTAACCCTTTTGCTGCAGGATGATGGGGAACAATGGGGATTTAGAGATCTTGTACAAGGTACACAATTTTTCAAGAATCTCATACAGAATTTCACCTCCATTATCTGTTACTAGTGACTTAGGGGTGGTATGCCTACAGATAATGCGTTTCTTTAAACGCTTTAGCTACTGCCCCGGCAGTCTTTATCTGCAATGGGAACTAACTCACAATATCGGTGAAATGGTCTACCATAACACACCGATGTTTGTTCCCTTTGGGAGGGAACTTTGAAATTAGTTAACAAATCTAGTGCAACTCTTCCCCCGTTCGCTAGTAGTGGATATACTTGGATTGGATTAGGACCATTAGCATTCCCTTTGTATGTTGCATGCAGACACAACATTTCTAACATACTCAGAAATATCATTTTGCCATACGAGGCCAAAGTATTTCAATCTGGCTTGTTTTACTGAACGATTCCATACCAGGGTGTGCAACCCCGGGTTAAAATCGTGAACTAGCTGTAAGGCTACATTCACAGTGACGGGTGGAATTACTAACTGGTATACTTTTCTGCTAGGAGTACCCAACTCGGCTGTTCGATACAGTAATTCTTGGTTCATGACAAAGTCACTGATGGGTGCTGGTGCTTCACAGTCAAAAAAAGATCTTCCGGAGCAGGAATCGAATCACACCAAAACCACAGGGGATCTGTTCGTTGAGCATTCTTTACATCTTCAGCACTAAATGGAGGGGCGCAGTTTACTATACTAACCCTGTCGCGATAAGGCATCTGCGACTACATTTTTACTTGCCAGGTAAATGCTCAAAGTGGGATTGAACTCTTGGATAGTCAAGGTCCATCTGGCTAACCTTCCATAGGTTGTTTGTTCTGGAATAAAGGTATCAGTGGAGCATGGGCCCCGTCAAGACATGAACAGAGTACTGATAAAAAAAGCTCGGAAGTGCTTTAAGACCATACTATTGCAAAAACTTCTTGCTCAGTTACGTATAATTACGTTCACCTTCGTAAGGATTCGGCTAGCAAAGCAACTGCGTTGTACTTGCCATCGGTCTTCTGAGCCCAGTTTAAAGGCACCTATGCAATTGAACTTGCATCATTTTTCAGATAGAAGGGGTTAGAAAAATCTGGAAATTTCAAAATTGGAGCAGATGTTAGCTTTTCTTTTAGAGTTTGGAAGCTCTTTCTTGACGAAGGTCCAAGTAAAAGGGGCAAACCCTTTCTTAAGCAACTCAGTTAGAGGAGCAGCTATGGAAAAAAATTGGCAATGAATGATCTATAAAAACCTGCTAAGAGCCCACAAAGGATCTTACGGCATCAGCATTTTGGGAGTTGGAAAATTTAGTACTGCAGTTACTTACTTTGGTCAGTCGTAACCCCTCTAGGAGTGACTACGTGAAACCCAAAAAACTTTAATTTTTTGTCTGAAAAATTGACATTTAGACAGTTTGATCTTAAATTGGCTTCTTCAAGCTTACCAAGTACTACATCAAGTCTTTTCAAGTGTGTATCCACGTCTTTAGACATGACGATTACGTCATCTAAGTACACCATAATGCATTACCTATGAACCTCTAAAGATATTAGTCATGAGCCTTGAGAACGTGATAGGGGAAGATCGTAAAACCAAATGCCATATGGAGGAAGTGATAATGACCTGTAGGAAATGGGGAATGCAGTTAGCTCTTGGCTGTCCTCGTGAAGAGGGACTTGCCAAAACCCTTGTAACAAAAACTAGGGTTGAAAAGACTTTGTTATCTCCGATATTACGTAAAAGATCACCCAGTACAGGGAGTGGAAAGCGATCTGGAATGTTTTCCCGCGTTTAACTTCCTAAAGTCAATTACTGGGCGCCAAGTAAACCCTCCTTCTTAGGTACTAGTATCAAGGGTGCATTCCAAGGTGGGAAATTTCTAGGTGCAATAACTCCATCATCAACATTTGATTGATCAATTCTTTCTGCGACAGCAACTTGTGAATGGGGGCATTCTGTAAAGCAGGTATGTAGATAGGTCTAGTACCCCGGTTCAAGTGGAATACATGGGACAACAAGTTCGTTATAAAACCCCTCTTCTCACCTGGTAAAGCAATGGCTTTACGACGTTTGTTCAACAGAGTCAACAAACGCTTGACTTCATCTGGGAAGTCAGTGGGAGCTAAGTCTTTCTCCTCAACTGTGGAACAGATTGATCCAGTGAAGTGGGTGAGGGCTCCCCGGCAGAAATAGCCCCCGACCCACTGGTCAGGTGACAACTCATCCTCTACCTGAACAGGGTAAGGATAGTGAACAAGGTCAACAAGATTGGTATTTGCTCTGAGGCGAACACTGTGACCAGAAGTGTTGGCCAGGTAGAAATGGATCTTACTATCTCTTACAACATGTAAGGATGGTTCAACAAATAGACCTTTTACTTTGCAGGAATCACTGTCAACTAGGACGTTATCACCATCTGGAACACTGGTATAGTGGAACACTGATGGGAGTGACAGAATTACCAGTGCCTGACCGCTTGGGTACGCTACTGGAGAATGCATTAGCTTGTAAGGACTTGTACATCATACTCTGCAGCAGTATAACAGATTTCTGATCCAGGCTGGTAACCCCAGAATGGAACGATCAAGTCGTCAATTTGGGCATGCCATCGATAAGGGTCGAGCACAATGCGTAAGTCTCGCATGGAAGCAAATCTCAGTAGTAGTAACCAGTTACCAGTAACCACTGTGCCAGTTGACTCACGACCAACCGTCTCTGCCTGAGTCACTGTCTATTCATATTGTGCTGACCTGGCATTATTCAAAGACCCTCTATGGGTACGTGGGCGGCCAGTCAGTCATTGACGAGAGTGACGAGGAGACAAGGTAACGGGTGTCAGGGCTCTCTCCCCCATATCTGTAATTATACGTACTACCAGCCTACGTGAGTATTTCTATACCTAATTCCACGTGTCGAACTCCCACATGATAAAAAGGTGGGAGGGTGGGGTCGAACCCACGCCTCCCAAAAGGACTGGTTTGAGGGACCATCTCTTTGGAGGCTGGTTCGATCCCACCGCTGCCACCATTTTTTTATGTGGGGGTTCGACACGTGGAATAGGAAAAGAAA
>NW_026465614.1:0-13492 GCF_026875155.1 Cherax quadricarinatus
CACACACACACACACACACAACAAAACACACACACACACACACACCCCAACCCACACACACATACACGCACACACACACACATACACACACACACACACATACACACACACGCACACACACACATACACACGCACACACATACACACACACGCACACACACACACATACACACACACACACACACACACACCACACACACACACACACACACACACACACACACACACACTTGAGTAGTGCAGATATTGAGGACATCACATATGAAAGACCCCTTGGGGCCAGCGATCATGTGGTTTTGAGCTTCGAATACACAGTACAGCTACAAGTGGAGGGAGAAGCAGGAAGGCCAGGACAAATGAAACCAAACTACAGGAAAGGGGACTACACGGGAATGAGGAACTTCCTGAATGAGGTTCAGTGGGACAGAGAACTGGCAGGGAAACCAGTTAATGAGATGATGGAATATGTAGTCACAATGTGCAAGGAGGCTGAGGAGAGGTTTGTTCCCAAGGGTAACAGGAATAATGAAAAAGCCAGGATGAGCCCATGGTTCACTCAAAGATGCAAGGAGGCAAAAACCAAGTGTGCTAGGGAATGGAAGAAATATAGAAGGCAAAGGACCCAGGAGAATAAGGAGAACAGTCGTAGAGCCAGAAACGAATATGCACTGATAAGAAGGGAGGCCCAACGTCAATATGAAAATGACATAGCAGCGAAAGCCAAATCTGACCCGAAACTGTTATACAGCCACATCAGGAAGAAAACAACCGTCAAAGACCAGGTAATCAGGCTAAGGAAGGAAGGAGGAGAGACAACAAGAAATGACAGTGAAGTATGTGAGGAACTCAACAAGAGATTCAAAGAAGTGTTCACAGAGGAGACAGAAGGGGCTCCAGAAAGTCGGAGAGGTGGGGTACACCACCATGTGCTGGACACTGTACACACAACCGAGGAAGAAGTGAAGAGGCTTCTGAGTGAGCTAGATACCTCAAAGGCAATGGGGCCAGATAACATCTCTCCATGGGTCCTGAGAGAGGGAGCAAAGGCGCTATGTGTACCCCTAACAACAATATTCAATACATCTATCGAAACAGGGAGATTGCCTGAGGCATGGAAGACAGCAAATGTGGTACCAATCTTTAAAAAAGGAGACAGACATGAAGCACTAAACTACAGACCAGTGTCACTGACATGTATAACATGCAAAATAATGGAAAAGATTATCAGGAGAAGAATGGTGGAACATCTAGAAAGAAATGATCTCATCACCAGCAGACAACATGGTTTCAGAGACGGGAAATCCTGTGTCACAAACCTACTGGAGTTCTATGACATGGTGACAGCAGTAAGACAAGAGAGAGAGGGTTGGGTGGATTGCATTTTCTTAGACTGCAAGAAGGCGTTTGACACAGTACCACACAAGAGATTAGTGCAAAAACTGGAGGACCAAGCAGGAATAACAGGGAAACCACTGCAATGGATCAGGGAATACTTGTCAGGAAGACAGCAGCGAGTAATGGTACGAGGCGAGGTGTCAGAGTGGGCACCTGTGACCAGTGGGTCCCACAGGGGTCAGTCCTAGGACCAGTGCTGTTTCTGGTATTTGTGAACGACATGACGGAAGGAATAAACTCCGAGGTGTCACTGTTTGCAGATGACGTGAAGTTGATGAGAAGAGTTCATTCGATCGAAGACCAGGCAGAAATACAAAGGGATCTGGACAGGCTGCAGACCTGGTCCAGCAACTGGCTCCTGGAGTTCAATCCCACCAAGTGCAAAGTCATGAGGATTGGGGAAGGGCAAAGAAGACCGCAGATGGAGTACAGTCTAGGGGGTCAGAGACTACAAACATCACTCAAGGAAAAAGATCTTGGGGTGAGTATAACACCAGGCACATCTCCTGAAGCGCACATCAACCAAATAACTGCTGCAGCATATTGGCGTCTGGCAAACCTCAGAACAGCATTCCGACATCTTAATAAGGAATCGTTCAGGACCCTGTACACCGTGTACGTTAGGCCCATATTGGAGTATGCGGCACCAGTTTGGAACCCACACCTAGCCAAGCATGTAAAGAAACTAGAGAAAGTGCAAAGGTTTGCAACAAGACTAGTCCCAGAGCTAAGAGGTATGTCCTATGAGGAGAGGTTAAGGGAAATCAACCTGACGACACTGGAGGACAGGAGAGATAGGGGGACATGATAACGACTTACAAAATACTGAAAGGAATTGACAAGGTGGACAAAGATAGGATGTTCCAGAGACTGGACACAGTAAAGGGGACACAGTTGGAAGTTGAAGACACAGATGAATCAAAGGGATGTTAGGAAGTATTTCTTCAGCCACAGAGTAGTCAGGAAGTGGAATAGTTTGGGAAGCGATGTAGTGGAGTCAGGATCCATACATAGCTTTAAGCAGAGGTACGATAAAGCTCATGGTTCAGGGAGAGTGACCTAGTAGCGACCAGTGAAGAGGCGGGGCCAGGTGCTTGGACTCGACCCCTGCAACCTCAACTAGGTGTGTACAACTAGGTGAGTACACACACATACACACACACACACACACACATACACACACACACACACACACACATACACACACACACACACACACACACATACACACACACACACACACACACACACACATACAGCAGTGTGTCCGTGTACACGCCCTGCAGACGACAACTCACACGTCCCGTCAAACACAAAACAGCCACACCCAAGAAACTCTCTTACATAAAACCACAAACACCGCACCTCAAACTCTTCGCTGCTCCACAAAATTTCCTCTTAAAGTTGGAGTTTTATGGATCATTTAACAGAGGTTTAGTGGACAAGGCCCTGGTATTATATACGCGTAAGTCTCCGAAAATTTAATTAAGTTTCCCGATAAAAGAAAATAAGTTCTCCGCTGCATAGAAAACTCACAGGTTCTTGGATCGGCTAGCGCTGCAGGTAAATAACTCTCGTGGCATATCTTCGTACCCCAAGTCTCGTAGTTCTGCGACTTTTCGTGTAGAAGACCTCTGAGGTTTACGGTTTTTTTATGCTTAATGGGATGGTTTCATGCTGGTGCTGCGTGCTCCAGTACTGGAAGGACGTGTGTGTGTGTGTGTGTCTGTGTATTTACACTGATGTGAATGCCTCTTTGTTCAAATTCCCAAATGCCATCCGAACAAGGATGACCTTTGCATAATACGGCTGTGTAATTTTGCTTTTAATTGCCTTTGGAGAGAGAGGGAGAGGGTGAGAGAGAGAGGAGAGAGAGAGAGAGAGAGGAGAGAGAGAGAGAGAGAGAGAGAGAGAGAGAGAGAGAGAGAGAGAGAGAGAGAGAGAGAGAGAGAGAGAGAGAGAGAGAGAAGAGAGGAGAGAGAGAGAGAGAGAGAGAGAGAGAGAGAGAGAGAGAGAGAGAGAGAGAGAGATTGGTTGTAATGTTCACCCTTAAGTCCTTTTTACCCTTCAGTGTCTATAATTTGCCGCCCTCACAGGTGGTTCAGAGCCTACAGCCTCCCTCACAGGTAGTGCAGAGCCTATAGCCTCCCTCACAGGTGGTTCAGAGCCTATAGCCTCCCTCACAGGTGGTTCAGAGCCTATAGCCTCTCTCACAGGTGGTTCAGAGCCTATAGCCTCCGTTACATGTAGTTCGTAACCTCTAGCCTCCCTTACAGGTGGTTCACAACCTCCTCTACCCTCCCTCACAGACGGTTCGCAACCTCTAGCCTCCCTCACAGGTGGCTCACAATCTTTAGTCCCACCACAGATGGTTCACTACTTCTAGCCTCCCTTGCAGGTGGTTCACTACCTGTAGCCTCCCTCACAGATGGTTCACAACCTCTAGCCTCCTTCACAGGTGGAACCAGCATAACGGCACTGCATGCAGAACTTTTCTACAGCCAATGTTTCTATACAGAGCTTCAATAATTCAAAAAAACTCTATTTAGACTCAGACTTTAGAGCGAGTCTATGAGTGCAAATTTACTCTGCTCATAGTGCCTGTCTGTTGTAGTTGTCATCAGCGACAACGGATAAATAAATATATCACAGTCTCTTTCTACCATGGCTACGTAGAACTCTCTAGTGATGTTACTATGACAACCTGGGCTGACGTCTGCTGTCACAGTGACGGCGCGCTTCATTAAGTAAACACACACACACACACACACACACACACACACACACACAGTGTACACTTCTCCGTTTCTTTACGTACAGTGAAAGAGCATTGTCGTTGTAGGAATAGTCAGATATGTACGGATGTTTTGGTGGATAAAGAAGAGAGGAGGGGGGAGAAAATAAAGGAGATAAAGAATGGAAACTGAGAAAGGAGGCGTGGGTGTCTGAGCGAGGAAGATTGAGGGAATGTGATGAAGGATGGATGTGGGTTAGGTAAGGTTCCTCAGGAAACAGGACGTGGGAATGATGATCTATTGGTCTTGGACGATGGGTGGGATGGGAGAGGCCATGACATGGGTTTCATGGGATCATGGGATCATGGGAGGAAAACTACATTACCTTTATATACAAAACCCATGAAGAAGAGAGAACAGGAGGAGGAGAAGGAGGAGGAGGAGGAGGAGAAGGATGAAGAGAAAAAGGAGGAGTAATAGTGGCCCGGTGGCCTGGTGGCTAAAGCTCCCGCTTCACACACGGAGGGCCCGGGTTCGATTCCCGGCGGGTGGAAACATTCGACACGTTTCCTTACACCTGTTGTCCTGTTCACCTAGCAGCAAATGGGTACCTGGTGTTAGTGAATGGTGGGGTGCATCCTGGGGGACAGTTTAAAGGGACCCCAAGGGAAAATAAGTTAAGACAGTCCTCGTATTGACGTCACTGACTTCTTGGGTTTTCCGGGTGGCTAACCCCCCGGGGGTTTTTTAAAATCGAACGAATTTATCTTATTTATCTCTAGAGTGGGAGAAACACTTGAACAGAGTGAAAGGAAGATGATATAGCAATATTGGACTGAAACCATTTAGGAATATAACTTTTATCTCTCCGTAATGTTCAGAATGGTACAGACACTGTAGTCTTGGCTGCTGTAATAAACCCGTGGGTTTTCTGTCTGCTGGTTTACTACAGCAGCGTTTTATCTGGGTATTTTTTTTTTTTTTTTTTTTTTTTTTTTTGTATTGATTTTTATTTATTTATTGTCTACATTTTTTTTTTGTATCTGTTTTTTTATTTATTGTTTGCAATTTTTTTTACCTGATTTTTTTTTGTCTGCAGCTGTGATTTTTTTTTTTTTATCTGACTTTTTTAATTTTTTGTCTGCAATTTCTTTTACCTGATTTTTTCTATTTATTGTTTGTAATTGTATTTTTTGGGTACCTGAATTTTTTTTTATTTATTGTTTGCAATATTCTTTTATGGTACCAGAATTTTATACATTGTTTACAATTGTACTTTTTTGGTCCCTGATTTTTTCTTTATTGTCTGCATTTGTGTTTTTTGTACTTGATTTTTTTGTGTAACTGTATTTTAAGTTTTTTTTTTTATGTTTTTTTTGAGTTGGGCATATTTTTTTTATAACTTTGTTTTATTATTGTTTTGGTATTCGTTTTTTAATGCTTTATTTTAGTGTGTTTTCTGTTTTGTTCTTATTTGGTGTTTTTCCCCGTGTTTTCATTTTTCTATTTGTCTTTTCCTTGTTTTTTTTATGTTTGTTTTTGTGTTTTTATAAATTCGTATCGTGCTTTTTATAGTATTTATCTGTGTTGACATTTTTTTTTCTACTGTTTAAGATTGCGTTCGTGTTTTACAGTATTTTAATTCCATAAAAGTCTCTATTTTTGTTTTTGTCTCTCTGCGTTTTTCTCGGGTTTGGAAATTTGTGTGGGGGCTTTTCAGTGCGATTTTTATTGATTGTAACCGATTTTCTTTCCTAAGCAGCCCCAATGAAAGGCTTTTGTGTGTGTGTGTGTTGTGTCAATAATCTGGAGCATCGTTTGATTAGTCTAACAAGAGTGACTGAGAGCGCGTGGTCCAGTCGGGAAAGGGTAGGAAAACCTTGACTGGCTTGGGACCGTCGCCAGGCGTGGAGCTCTCACAAGGGGACCCCCAACTAATTCAATTTAGAGCCAATCATCACTGGCCTCGTACACCCCTTCCTCTCTGTTGCTGCTGCAGACAAGACTGCAGCTGCTGCTTCTTTTTCTTTTACTCTCTCTCTCTCTTTTCCCTTTCCCACTCACTTAACATTTTTTTCAGCATACATGCCGACGGCCTGCACGAACTGGGATGTCCTCTAACACGTAAGCATCAGGTGAACATAACTTCAAAATCAAACATTAATTACGTTCAGTGAATGACGATAGCATGGATTTCTATGTCGACTTTTAGGCGGAAAGTTGTCGTTGCTGTTGTCATAAAGGTGTAACTCTGACACAGGAGAAATAATCCACGCGATTACAGCCGAGGAGACGCAAGTAAGAGAAGCAAAAGGATTTCAAATACAATGGAGCGGCATATTTGATGGACTGGATTATTCCCGGCGCCGCGATGCGCTACCTGCGAAAACCCATGATTCTCAGATGACGATCTGCTTCGCACACAAGTGACGGGAGGCTTTTTTGAACAAAAGACAATTTAAATTCAAAAACGTTTTGTTTACAGAGCTCTGATGCAAGGCGTCGTTTTGTTTCAGAGCTCTGTCGGCACCCTTTTCCCCCTTTCAGAACACTGCTGGATGCTGTTGGGAGATTCATCTTTGCCATGGAGTGAAAAAAACAGTGCAGACGAAATGAGATTCTGTAGTTTAACCCCGAGTTACAAGAAAATTTTGAGGGTGGAAAATGGACCCCTGGAAACAACACATTGTAGGTATGAATAAAAGAAAATTAAATTTAAATAGGCTTTTTAAGTCCCCCTGTCCCTGTCAAATGTTGACCTTCCCCTCAAGGGCTTTCGGAAATTGTTCTGTTGAACTATAGAGCTATATGCTAAGATCACAAATTTTTGAGATTAGTATATCAGATCAAAACACGGTATCTAAGCACTTACAAAGCTCTGAAGTCCTCAGCACTTCTGAGAACCAACAATTTTCCTAACTTTCTCAGCATAATTCTAACCCCTAACATTATGTTCGAAACAGCGTAGTACCGACATGAAATGAAAGTAATGGCTCAGGTTGCAGAATGGTTTATGTTTTGAACCCCATTTCGCCCAGCGTAGAGCTTTACAAAAAACCTCCACACAGCTCTATTGAGCAAAATGTTGTTTCAGTAAAATTAGTTCTGCATCTTACGTCTTCATAAGGCGGAATAACGTGAGAGGGTGAAACGTCAGGATGAGAGAAAGAGAGACGTAAAAAAAGGATGTAAGAATGAGAGGATATAAGGTTGAGATGATGTAAGAATAATTAGAATAAGAATGAGAGGATAAAAGAAGGAAAAATGTAAGACTGAGAGGTTATAAGAATGAGGTGAGTAAAAAAGAGAGACAGTAAGAATAAAAGACAGTAAAAATGAGAGACCCAAAAAGAATGAGAGACAGTAAGAATGAGAGACAGTAAGGATGAGAGACAGTAAGAATGAGACAGAGTAAGATTGAGAGCGTAAGGTTGAAAGAAAAAGTAAAAATGAAAGACAGTAAAATGATGAGAGGAGAGTAGGATGGGGAAGAGAGGACAGTAAGGATGAGAGACAGTATGAATGAGAAGAGAGTAAGGATGAGAGACAGTAAGGATGAGAGACAGTAAGGATGAGAGACAGTAGAATGAGAGAGAGTAAAGGGTGAGAGACAGTAAGAATGAAGGAAAGGCAGTAAGAAAGAGAGACAGTAAGAATGAGAGAGAGTAAGATGAGAGACAGTAAGAATGAGAGGCAGTAAGATGAGAGACAGTAAAGAATGGGGAGAGAGTAAGGAAAGAGAGACAGTAAGAATGAGAGGCATTAAGGAAAGAGAGACAGTAAGAATGAAAGAGGTAAGAATGAGAGACAGTAAGAAATGGAACAGTAAGAAGAAGACAGTAAGAATGAGAGACAGTAAGAATGAAGACGTAAGAATGAGAGACAGTAAGAATGAAAGACTGTAAGAATGAGAAGGGCAGTAAAAATCAGAGACAGTAAGGATGAGAGACAGTAAGAATGAGAGACAGTAAGAATGAAGACGGTAAGAATGAGAGACAGGGAAGAATGAAGACGGTAAGAATGAGAGACTGCAAGAATCAGAGAGTAAGGATGAGAGACGTAAGATTCACAGACAGAAGGATGAAACATTTGAATGAGAGACGCAAAAAATCAGAGACAGTAAGGATAAGAGACAGAAAGAATCAGGACAGTAAGGATGAGAAACAGAAAATCAAGACGTAAGGATAGAGACAGAAGAATCAAAAGACGTAAGGATGAGAAACAGTAAGAATCGAGACAGTAAGGATGAGAAACAGTAAGAATCAAGACGTAAGGATGAAGACAGAAATTTCGAACAAAAAGGATAGAGACTAAGAATGAAGACCCCCCGTCATTTTCTCATTTCCCGGAGGTGAGAAACTAGATTTTACAAAAAAAAACTACTACCAATACTAAAATTTTAATTAAAAAAAACCAGGAAAAATTCCCACAAATTTTACATAACAAAAAAAAATAAAAATATGAAGAAACATTTATCATCTAAGAAAAAACAAAAGATTAAAAATTTCAGAGTAAAAAAAAATGGGGCAGTGAAAAAAAGAACGTAAAAAAAAAAATTCTTCGCAGGGTAGATTTGATAACGGGATTGACCCGGGAAAATGGAGCTTTTCCTGTTTTGGATGAGTTTGATTGCCTCCATTCCCCCCGAGCTGCATGACTCTTACGGGTTTTTGAGTTTTCTTTTTTAATTTCAAGTTATAATAAAAAGCCAAATAATAAGATGAAAATGATGATGATGAAAATAAAAATAAAAATAATAAAGTAATAAAATAAAAAAAAATTAAATAATAATGCTTTCTTTAACAATAACAACCCACAAACACACCACAAACACACCCCACACACACACACACAAACAAACCACACCACACACACACACACACACCACCCCCACACCCACACACACACACACCCCAAAAAATAACACAACACACCAAACGTACAACAGTAAAAAGGAGGGAAGAAGTGAAACGAACCCTTGACACCTCAAACGGGGGACCAACTCCCGGGGTTTAAAGAGGGAGCAGAAATTGGGAATTTGAAAAGATCTTACCATCTTTTAAAACGGCAACCCCCAAAGGAAAAGGAAGATGCAAAGGGGCCCAATTTTTAAAAAGGGAGAAGAATGGGAGGTAAAACAGGATGTAAAAAAAAAGGGGGATGTATGAAGGTCTGGAAAAAAAAGGGGGAGGATTGGAAAACCCGGGGAAAAAAAAAGTGTATAATTGAAAACCCAGCACGGTTTCGGGAGGGAAAATCCTGTGTCAAAAACCCTATTGTTTTTTATACAAGGTGACAAAAGAAAGACAAAGAGAGAGGGGGTGGATCCTGCTTTTTTTTTTGGACTGCAAGAAGGCCTTCGACCGGGGTTTTTCCTCACAAGGTTATGCAAATTTGAGGTCAGGCACAAATAACAGGAAAGGCACTGCAATGGATAAAAAAAATTATTTCAGGGAGGCAAAAGAGTCAGGGTTTGGGGTGACGAGGTGGCCCCAAAGGGGGCGTCTGTGAAAGGGGGGTTTTCCACGGGGGTCAGCCTTGGACCTGTCTGTTCTTGGTTATGTGAATGACTAACGGAAGGGATAGATCAAAAGTGCCCTTTGTTTTGCGGACATGTGAATTTAAAAGAAAGAATAAATCGGTGGGGAAATCAGGAGGACTAAAAAGGGGCCCTGGACGGGTAAGCCTGGTCCGAAAATGGCCCCTTGAGTTTCCCCCGCCAAATGCAAAGTATGAAGTTGGGGGGGGGGCAAAGAAGACCGCAGACACAATATGTTTAGTGGCTAAAGTTGCAAACCTCACTCGGGGAAAAATTTGGGGGGGTGGTATAAAAACCCGGGATATCTCCCGAGGCGCACATCAATCGATAAATGTGCAGCATACGGGGGGTGGGAACCTACGGATGCGTTCCCTACCCCAGTAGGGTCGTTCAAGACTCCGTTTCCATTTAAGTCAGGCCCCTCTGGAGTATGCAGGACCAGTTTGGAATCCAACCAGTCAAGACGTCAAGAAATTTGAGAAGGCAAAGGTTGCAAAAAGACTAGTCCCCCGAGCACGGGGATTGTCCTAAGAAGAAAGGTTTAGGGAAATTGGCCTGACGACATGGAGGCCCGGAGGGTCAGGGGAGAATGATAAGCATACAAATACTGCGCGGATTTGACAGGGTGGCAAAGCAGGATGTTCCCAAAATGGGGGCACAGACACAGAGGTCCAATTGGAAGTTGAAGACTCAGATGAATCAAAAAGGGTTTAGGGAAATTTTCTTCAGTCATAGGTTGTCAAGCGTGGAAAAAATTTGCCTAGAAATGAAAGTGGAGGGGGGAACCATACAAGTTTTAAAACGGGTTGATAAAGCTCACGGAGCAGGGAGAGGGGGACCCAGTACAATCTGAAGAGGGGGGGCAGGAGCTTGACTCGACCCCCCGCAACCAAAATAGGGGGTACCCCCAAAATACCGACATCACAACACCACCCAAACACACACACAACACCCCCAACACACATACCCCCACACACTATACACGTACACACCACTCCTACACACACACACACACACCAAAACCCCCACAACACACCACACACACACAACACAACAAAAACACCAAACATAGAGTACACAACACCATACACACACACAACACACACACACACCCATACACGTACACACCCACACACACATACACACCCCCCCTACACGACACCAAAACATCACACACACAACACACCCACAACACACACACACACACACACACACCACACACCACACAACAGCCCACCGCGACATTCCCAACGCAATGAGAAAACCTATACCCCAAACCCCACTCACTGTTCCCTCTGCCCCAAAACCCCCATTCACAAACCTCACCCAACAGCTGTCCCTTATGGGCATTTGACCCCACCCCCATCAACACATACCCCCCTACCCCACGCCCATATGGCCCCCACCAAGGCTCTCCCTCCCCAACCCCCAAAAAACTTGCACGCCCACAATGATAGAAAAAAAAATAAAGGTTTGGTACAAAAAACGGGGATGGAATAACGAAAAAAACATGGGGAGTGGAATGAAAGAATCATGAAAAACCCCCAACATCAAAAAGCAGTCACAGAAAAAAAAACTCGCGAGATAATAACAGCACTTTCCCAACAGGTACAATTGGGAAAGATAGAAGGAGAGAGGGGGGGGAGGGGTTTCAGCTCATAAAAACCCAAGGGATTTGAGGAAATGGAAAGGGATGGACATGATTGAGAAAGGATACAAATTTGGTACAAACTCCCGGGGAAACAAAAAATAGTCATTGGGGTGATGTTAAACCCCCCCACAGAACTGCAGGGGCCAAAAGGGGAGTACGAAAAAAAAAAACAGGGGGATTGGGGCACACTGGTGAGGTGGCAAGAAGACTCCTTTTTGAGCAGGCAAAGTTTTCTGGGAAAGGGCGATTTCAACCCAGGGGGATCGACTGGGAAAAATGGAGCCACATGGGGTCCCCAAACATGGAGAGCCAAGTGATGGAGTGGTATTGAAACCCCGCTCAAAAATGTCGGGACACAAAAAGAGAGAGAGGGGGGGTGGCCCGCAGAAAAGGATCTTGTGTTCACCCCCGAGAAATTTTAAAACATTGGGACATCACTTACGAGAGGGCCCTTTGGGGTAGCGAAGTGGTTCTGAGTTTTTACTATATAGTAGAGTTACAAGTGGGGAAGGTAACAGGAACTGAAGGGGACAGGCCAAACTATAAAAGGGGGACTACACAGGCATGAGAAACTTCTGCAGGAGGTTCAGTGGACAGAGAAATGGTAGGAAAATCAGTAAACGAGATGATGGAATATGTGGCAACAAAGTGCAAGGAGGCAGAGGAAAGTTTTGTTCCCAGGGAAACAGAAATAATAGGAAGACCAAGACGATCCTTGGTTACCCGAAGGTTAGGGAGGCAAAAACTAAGTGCAACAGAGAATGGAAAAGGTACAGGAGGCATAGGACCCAGGAAAACAAGGAGATTAGTAGAAGAGCCAGAAAACGAGTATGCGCAGATAAGGAGGGAGGCCCAGCGACAGTATGAAAACGACATAGCATCGAAAGTCAAATCTGACCCGAAACTGTTGTATAGCACATTAGGAAGAAGACAACAGTCAAGGACCAGGTGATAAGGCTGAGGAAAGAAGGTGGAGAACTCACAAGAAACGATCAAGAGGTATGTGAGGAGCTCAACACGAGATTTAAGGAAGTATTTACAGTAGAGACAGGAAGGACTCTGGGGGGACAGACCAGATGGGGACACCAACAAGGAATACACCAACAAGTGTTGGACGACATACATACAGATGAGGAGGAGGTGAAGAAACTGCTAAGGGACATCGATACCTCAAAGGCAATGGACCGGACAACATCTCTCCATGGGTCCTTAGAGAGGGAGCAGATATGTTGTGTGTACCACTTACACAATCTTCAACACATCCCTGGAAACTGGGCAACTACCTGAGGTATGGAAGACAGCAAATGTAGTTCCCATTTTCAAAAAAGGAGACAGAAAAGAGGCACTAAACTATAGACCTGTGTCATTGACGTGTATAGTATGCAAAATTATGGAGAAGATTATCAGGAGGAGGTGGTGGAGCACCTGGAACGGAACAGGAGTATAAATGCCAACCAGCACGGATTCACGGAAGGCAAATCCTGTGTCACAAACCTTCTGGAGTTTTATGATAAAATAACAGAAGTAAGACAAGAGAGAGAGGGGTGGGTTGATTGCATCTTCTTGGACTGCAAGAAGGCCTTTGACACAGTTCCTCACAAGAGATTAGTGCAGAAGCTAGAGCATCAGGCGCATATAACAGGAAGGGCACTGCAATGGATCAGAGAATACCTGACAGGGAGGCAACAACGAGTCATGGTACGTAATGATGTATCACAGTGGGCACCTGTGACGAGCGGGGTCCCACAGGGGTCGGTCCTAGACCAGTGCTATTTTTGGTATATGTGAACGACATGACGGAAGGGTTAGACTCAGAAGTGTCCCTGTTTGCAGATGATGTGAAGTTAATGAGGAGAATTAAATCTCATGAGGACCAGGCAGGACTTCAAAGAGACCTGGACAGACTGGACACCTGGTCCAGCAAATGGCTTCTCGAATTTAATCCTGCCAAATGCAAAGTCATGAAGATAGGGGAAGGGCACAGAAGACCACAGACAGGTATAGGCTAGGTGGCCAAAGACTGCAAACCTCACTTCAAGGAGAAGATCTTGGGTGAGTATAACACCGAGCATGTCTCCGGAAGCACACATCAATCAGATAACTGGGTGCAGCATATGGGCCTGGCAACCTGGAACAGATTTCCGAACCTTATAAGGGGTCATTTCAAGACAC
>NW_026465615.1:0-13178 GCF_026875155.1 Cherax quadricarinatus
AGTTCCTTACCAGGTCTCCCACTTCCCCAACCCCAATATACCTCCAGACCACAGTCTTAGAAAAGAAGTTGAAGGTGTGGTATACAAATGCAGATGGAATAACAATAAGTATGAGGAGTGGCACGAAGAATCAAAGAGACATCCCCAGACATAATAGCACTCACAGAAACAAAACTCACCAGAATAATAACAGATTCAATCTTTCCATCCGGATATCAAATCCTCAGGAAAGACAGAGGGAGGAGAGGGGGAGGAGGAGTTGCACTGCTCATTAAAAACCAGTGGGGTTTTGAGAAAATGGAAGGAATGGATGGCATGGGCGAAAGGGACTACTTAGTAGGAACAATCCAGTCTGAGGGACATAAGGTGATAATTGCAGTAATGTACAACCCACCACAGAACTGCAGGAGGCCAAGGGAAGAATACGATGAGAGCAACAGAGCAATGATCGACACACTAGCCGAGGTGGCCAGGAGAGCACACATGGGGGAAGCAAAGTTACTAGTTATGGGTGATTTCAATCACAAGGAGATTGACTGGGAAAACCTGGAGCCCCATGGGGTCCCGAAACATGGAGAGCCAAGATGATGGATGTGGTACTGGAAAACCTCATGCATCAACATGTTAGAGACACTACCAGAGAGAGAGGAGAGGATGAACCAGCAAGGTTGGACCTTTTATTCACCATGAGTAGTTCGGACATTGAGGGTATCATGTATGAAAGGCCCCTGGGAGCTAGTGATCATGTGGTTCTGTGCTTCGACTACATAGTTGAGCTCCAAGTGGAGAGAGTAGCAGGAATAGGCTGGGAAAAACCAAACTACAAAAGGGGGAACTACTCAGGCATGAGGAACTTCCTTCAAGACATTCAGTGGGAGAGGAAACTGACAGGAAAACCAGTACACGAAATAATGGACTATGTAGCAACAAAATGCAAGGAGGCAGAGGAGAGGTTTGTTCCCAAGGGAAACAGAAATAATGGGAAGAACAGAACGAGTCCTTGGTTCACCGAAAGGTGTAGGGAGGCAAAAACTAGGTGTACTAGAGAATGGAAAAGGTACAGAAGACAGAGAACTCAGGAAAATAAAGAAATCAGCCGAAGAGCCAGAAACGAATATGCACAGATAAGAAGGGAGGCTCAGAGACAATATGAAAATGACATAGCATCAAAAGTAAAGACTGACCCGAAGCTGTTGTACAGGCACATCAGGAGGAAAACAACAGTCAAGGACCAGGTAATCAGACTGAGGAAGGGTGATGGGGAATTCACAAGAAACGACCGAGAGGTTTGTCAGGAGCTCAACACAAGATTTAAAGAGGTATTTACAGTGGAAACCAGTAGGACTCCAAGAAATCAGAACAGGGGGGCACACCAGCAAGTGCTGGATGAGGTACATATAACCAAGGAGGAGGTGAAGAAGCTGCTATGCGAACTTGACACCTCAAAGGCGGTGGGACCAGACAACATCTCTCCATGGGTCCTTAAAGAGGGAGCAGAAATATTGTGTGAGCCATTAACAAAGATCTTCAACACATCATTTGAAACTGGGCAACTCCCTGAGGTATGGAAAATGGCAAATGTAGTCCCAATTTTTAAATAGGGAGACAGACATGAGGCCACTAAAACTACAGACCTGTATCACTAACGTGTATAGTATGCAAGGTCACGGAGAAGATCATCAGGAGGAGAGTGGTGGGGCACCTGGAAAGAAACAAGTGTATAATTGACAACCAGCACGGTTTCAGGAAAGGAAAATCCTGTGTCACAAACCTACTAGAGTTTTATGACAAGGTGACAGAAGTAAGACAAGAGAGAGAGGGGTGGATTGACTGCATATTTTTGGACTGCAAGAAGGCCTTCGACACAGTTCCTCACAAGAGGTTACTGCAAAAAGCTAGAGGACCAGGCACACATAACAGGAAAGGCACTGCAATGGATCAGAGAATAATCTGACAGGGAGGCAACAACGAGTCATGGTACGCGACGAGGTGTCAGAGTGGGCGCCTGTGACAAGCGGGGGTTTCCCCAGGGGTCGTAGTCCTAGGACTGTGCTTGTTCTTGGTATATGTGAACGACATAATGGAAGGGATAGACTCAGAAGTGTCCTTGTTTGCAGATGATGTGAAGTTAATGAGAAGAATCAAATTGGACGAGGATCAGGCAGGACTACAAAGAGACCTGGACAGGCTACAAGCCTGGTCCAGCAACTGGCTCCTTGAATTTAACCCTGCCAAATGCAAAGTCATAAGATTGGGGAAGGGCAAAGAAGACTGCAGACCAATATAGTTTAGATGGCCAAAGACTGCAAACCTCATCAAGGAAAAAGATCTGGGGCTGAGTATAACACCGAGCATATCTCCTGAGGCGCACATCAATCAGATAACTGCTGCAGCATACGGGCGCCTGGCAAACCTACGGATAGCGTTCCGATACCTCAGTAAGGATTCGTTTAAGACTCTGTACACCATCTACGTCAGGCCCATACTGGAGTATGCAGCACCAGTTTGGAATCCACACCTAGTCAAGCACGTCAAGAAATTAGAGAAAGTGCAAAGGTTTGCAACAAGACTAGTCCCAGAGCTACGGGGATTGTCCTACGAAGAAAGGTTGAGGGAAATCGGCCTGACGACACTGGAGGACAGGAGGGTCAGGGGAGACATGATAACGACATATAAAATACTGCACGGAATAGACGAGGTGGACAAAGACGGGATGTTCCAGAGATGGGACACAGACACAAGAGGTCACAATTGGAAGTTGAAGACTCAGATGAATCAAAGGGATGTTAGGAAGTATTTCTTCAGTCATAGAGTAGTCAGGCCATGGAATAGCCTAGAAAGTGATGTAGTGGAGGCAGGAACCATACATAGTTTTAAGGCGAGGTATGATAGAGCTCATGGGGCAGGGAGAGAGAGGACCTAGTAGCAATCAGCGAAGAGGCGGGGCCAGGAGCTGTGAATCGACCCCTGCAACCACAAATAGGTGAGTACAAATAGGTGAGTACACACGCAAACATTTGTTGTCATCCATTACCAGGGAGGCCACCCTGTTTTCATCCATGACTTCCCTACCCTACCAACACTTTCCAATCGCACCCTTCCCTCCCTCGTATATTACAAGTCTAATAAACCTGTAACGTAAGTTGCCTATATCCCTCTGAAAAATCCCTCACAAACCTCCTCCCATAAATTTCCTTATTTCTACATACCGTTTTATAGAGCGTTACCGCTAACACCCTCCTCTTCACCTCACTAACCTGTTTTCCCCGCAATCCCCACACTATGTATATATAATCTGCCATAATGTACCCCACAGCTCTGATTACACTTTCCTCCCAACCCCCCACGTCGAGACTTAATGCTCTCAATGCAGAAATTCCTTGACCTCCTATCCTATATATCACCCTATTTAACCACCCCTTGACACTCCTCAGTCCATCACAAAAATATACTACATGAAACGCCGACTCCTCCCCACCACACGTCCCGCACTCCCCCTCCCCCGTCAACCACTCGTCTATCCCGTAGAACCACACCCGACGGTAAAATGCCGTGCAGAAAACTATACATTACATCCCGAACACGAGGTTGCAACCTCATCCTACTCAACCTATTCCATATACGTCCCCATGCATACATGGGGAAAATTCCCTCTACAGGCGCTACAACCCTCCCGGCTAACAATCTACACAACCTACCTATTTTAACCTTTGCTGGCTCTCGATCCCACGCCAGAGCCCTCAAAACAGTTTCACACTCATGCAACTCAACTCCTGTATACATCCGTTGCAATCTGTTATGGATCCTGGCCAAACCCCCCCCACCCACACTTTCCCTCATCACCTCCCTTTCAATGAAGACACATTTGATCCTCCGCTTTAAGTCCAGCAATCCCAGCCCCCCCCCCCCCCGACCTACAGGTAACATTACCACGTCCCTTTTAAGCTAATCACAGCCCAAACCCCACAAGAATTTAAAAACCTTCCTAAGTATGTTCGTTATTGCCGGCCCAGTTAATGGGAACACGGCTGCCACGTGCCATACTTTGCTATACAGTAAGATGTTAATAACAATGGCACGCTGCACAAGGGTCAAATGATAAGGTCGCAATGCACCCAAGCATCCCTGAATCCTGTCTACCATCCTAATCGAGTTTTCCATGCGTGCCACAGTTAGATCGTCTGCATAAACAAGACCGCAAATTTTTAAAGAATTCACCTGCCTCCTCACAACTGCACTACCCCAATCAACCCTTCCTGCCCAAGCTCCTAACCCCATGACCATGGATTTGTCTGAATTTACCCTCATACCAGTTGCACCTGCGAACATTTGTACTACCCCATCTAATGTGTCCATTGACATCCCCTCCCTGATCAGAACAATTGTATCATCCACATACCCAATTAAAACTGGCCAAACCCTCGCAACCTCACACCCTGGTCCCTCTACGTGACACATACGCTGCTCCACCAATCTATAAAAGGGATCCTGTACGCACACAAACAGTAATTGTGACATAGGACACCCCTGCCTACGTCCCCTACCCATTACAATCTTCCCACCCAATCGACCATTAATCTGTACCCTCGCCATTGCACCTCGATACAACGCCTCAACCCAACCCACTATTTCTTCCCCAAACCCCTGGCCCCTGAGGATGTCTTTCAATGCTTTGCGATCCACTCTATTGTATGCCCCTTGCCAATCGAGTGCCACCAAACCTCCCCCCTTCCCCCCCCCCCCTTTTGCCTCCACGAAATCCCTAAGTAGCCCATGCCCCTCCACCATAGACCTCCCTGGCAAACCAAACTGAGTTTTCGATACTACCCGCCCCACCACACACTTGAACCGATTCCCCAAAATCTTCACAAACAATTTGTAATCTGTGCATAACAACGAGATCGCCCGGTAATCCCGAAGCGTATGCTGCCCCTTACCCTTCGGTACCAATACAACAACAGCCGTTGCCTGCTTCTCTCCCAGCTCACCTCTCTCCTTCATGCAATTTAATAACCTAACCAAAAAATGCCTCATTAGCTCCCAATGCTGCTGATAAAACTCTGCCGGGAGTCCATCAATTCCCGGTGCTTTGCCCTTTCGCATTCCACTTAAAGCCCTCCATATTTCCCCCTCAGTTATTTCCCCACCCAGTGCTTCCCTAACACTGTTACGCAACTGAAATACCACACTTCCATACACCTGTTCTAAAACCCCATCCTCTACCCCTTCTCGTTGTCAGTACTTCTCATATCACTTATCCGCAAATGCCCCCATTCCTTCTATAGCTTTTATGACCTGCCCCTCCCTGTACCCCACTATCGACTCATAAACCTCCAACCATGGAATAGCCATTGCCTGCTGTCTTTGTTTTTGTCTACGCAATATGCACGATGAAGGTCTATCGCCCCATAACACCTCCTCCACCCCCGCCTGTACCCACACTGCTTGGAACCTCTCATCCTGTACCTCACGCAGCCTACCTTTAATTGCCATTATATCATCCATAGAATAAGTGCCCGCCACCGCCCCCCTCACATAACAACCCCGTAACCTATCCTCCAAATAGTTAGCAAGCCCATATTTTAAAGAATTGATACGTTTCCCTTCTCTTACGTAATATTGCTTAATCCGTTCTTTAGCCACACCATCCCACCACATCACCACATCCTCTACCCCATTTACCTCTGCACTTAACCCCTCCCACAACGTTGCAAATCCCTCTAACCCTTCCTCATTGCCTAACACACTTGTATTCAACTTCCAATAACCCCTAGATATACCTGCTAGTGACTCCCACCCCACCTCTGTTACTACCGCCCGATGATCCGAATAAGCTACTTACATTGTACGGAAAAATGTTAACCAAACACCTTGAGATATATACAGCCTATCCAACCTAGCCACGTAACCCCTTCTTACAAAAGTGTGCTCTACCTCCCACACCCCTCCTCCAACCGCATCTCTCAAGAGATCTCGCAAGGCCGCCGACACGTGCCCAGCCTCTTTTGGTTCCACATCAGCCCTCCTAATAATGCAGTTCCAGTCCCCACCAGCGATGGCCACAGCAGGTAAACCACGTAAGAAGAAAACTAATTCTTCACATACAAAATCCCTTTTTACTCTCACATCATTTTCTGCTGGTGCATACACACTTACAAAGGATGCCCTCTGCCCCATCCACCACCCATTCACGAGCAATACTTTCCCCCCCTCCCCCCTCACTTCTCAGCAACACAAACGGGCTCGTCTCCCTGATCATGATAACCACACCACCTTTCAGACGTACAGATGGCAGAGTCACCACCTGAAACCCTGCCACTTCCAGCACTTTCCCCTCCTTGAAATTGTGCTCCTGAAGAAACACTGCATCTACTCTATATATGAGCAGAAGCATTCTAAACCATTCCCTTTTTACACCCTGGCACAGTCCATTCACATTCACAGTCATACACCTGAGGCCGCTATTAATGTTTCCACCCCTGCCTCTTTTCTCCATTCTTCCCAGGTCCACCTGCACCTGGGTTCCTACAAGTCTTCACATCACCTTCCCTCCCATCCCCTTTCTTCCTGTGCCTCTTGTCTTGGTTACCACGACGAAATTCATCCACCCTCCCAGGTCTCTGCGCCGGCGTCAGGACATCATCAGAGTCTGATGCCGCCGCTCTCTTCCTCGTGAGAACCTCGTCCTCCATGTTATCGTCTAAGGAGGCCGCACGATGGGCCTCAACCTCCACTGTGCTTCGTCCCTCGAAACACGGCGACGGTTCTCCCACACCGCTCGCCACGTCTTCCCTGCTATGTATTTGTATGTTACATTCCTCCACTGTCAACTCGGTGTTTCGCACCACTGCAGGTTCATCCTCCACCTATACAGGCGGTGACAAAGTCCTCAACACCTCCACAAGCTCTTCCTCAATCGCCTTTATCTCCTCCTGCACACACACTTCTGTACTCGGCCCTTTCAAAACACCGGTTTCTGGTGGGACACAGCTTGCCTCACACACGCCAGGCTTCTCGTGGGACTCCACCATCTCACTCCACAATCGCCCATGCTCGTGCTTGTGCTTGGGGCTCGTAGCAACAGTGTCCACATTGGTAACAGGTGCTGCACTAGTTTGTGCAGGCACCCACTGCTGCTTCACACACACAGCCGCCAAATGATCGTACGCTCCACATAACCTACACGTACGTCTCTGTCCAGCGTATGTTACAAAAACCTGTGTTCTAAAGTCCTCCAGTACGACATAAGACGGTGTGGAATGTCGCAGGGTCATCTTCAGGGTAAATGTTCCCTCTAGACGGCCCATATAAGCACCTGCCGCCCACTTGCCTTGCTGTGCCAGATGTACGGTTCCATACGCCTCAAAAACACGTCGTATGTCAGCCTCATCTGCCTCGAATGGTACATTACGGAGCTTGACCCACGTGAAGTGACGGGATACGTCAATCAAACGCACCTTCACAGCTGGAGTAGCATCAAGACTCACGTCTTGAAATCTATGCACCAATGACTCATACACAGATGTGTAATTCAGTTTAACGAAGATCCTATATGCACCATTCAGGGCAACACCATAAACTTCATGGTCCTGGATCCCATATGTCTCCCTGATGATGGTCGGGAGTAACACCTGCGCTGAAGTGGGTGAAATTGCCCCACAAAGCAGTTCTATGCCGATGGTATTTACGCGGCGCCTCACACTCTGTGCCATGTTGGTACTAGGTAGCTCGCCTGAAAACAGCAGAGGGGTGCAGAGCACAACCGCACTCAACCGTGGTCAGGCAGTGAATGATAGCCTGTAAATGAGGGTGTGTACATGCGCCGAATAAAGGTTACGTACTCTTTGCATGCCACAGAGGGTAAGAGTGTAGTAACCATGTTGGAAGTTTTTTTTTTTTTATTTATTTAAAACGTTACAATACAAGGTGGAAATTATATTAAAATGACAGGATGGATAATGAGAACCTTCAAAACTAGGGATGCCAAGCCCATGATGACACCCTTCAGGTCACTTGTTCTATCTAGGCTGGAATATTGCTGCACACTAACAGCACCTTTCAAGGCAGGTGAAATTGCTGACCTAGAAAATGTACAGAGAACCTTCACGGCACGCATAACGGAGATAAAACACCTCAATTACTGGGAGCGCTTGAGGTTCCTGAACCTGTATTCCCTGGAACTCAGGCGGGAGAGATACATGATTACATACACCTGGAAAATCCTAGAGGGAATAGTACCGAACTTGCACACGAAAATCACTCACTACGAAAGCAAAAGACTTGGCAGACGATGCAACATCCCCCAATGAAAAGCAGGGGTGTCACTAGCACGTTAAGAGACCATACAATAAGTGTCAGGGGCCCGAGACTGTTCAACTGCCTCCCAGCACACATAAGGGGGATTACCAACAGACCCCTGGCAGTCTTCAAGCTGGCACTGGACAAGCACCTAAAGTCGGTTCCTGATCAGCCGGGCTGTGGCTCGTACGTTGGTTTGCGTGCAGCCAGCAGTAACAGCCTGGTTGATCAGGCTCTGATTCACCAGGAGGCCTGGTCACAGACCGGGCCGCGGGGGTGTTGACCCCCGGAACTCTCTCCAGGTAAACTCCAGGTAAAGGTACACAAAATGAGTTAAATCACAAATTCCCAATTTACCCTTACAAAAAGATCACGCCAGACAAAAGTGTTCTGACACCCTAACACCACACACCATATACACTCAGTTATACCAGAATTATACCTGTGAAGGCTTAAACTTTTAACACAATTTCACCCCCCCCCCTCCCGCAAAATATAACCATCACCAACCTGATTGCATCTTAACTTGACATTAAAGGATACATAGTAATTGCACTATCATGAGTGATACAGTAACACCATAGACACAAATATTAATAATATTTACAATGGGATAGAAGTCTTTACTTAAACACAATGACACTTCAACCCGGTTAAAGAGAATACACCTCAAAAGATTAATTTTCTAAGAAGGTTGCAACAATGAATGTCAACTCCCAAAGGCAACTTATGTGCAATTATTTTAGCATGTAAACCCTATTCATTCAACACAGTATATAAATAAAAACTTTATATTATGAAAAACATCACAGAATACAAAGGTATAAAGCATAAAACCCCAGCCATGTAGCGGCTACACGCAAAAATTCCACTTACTTCACTAACACAAATAAAACAAAACAACTTTGTGACAACTTCACCTAAACACAACTCACATCATATGATTTAAGGCTGCTATGTACATAGCTAAGAACATAATAATAAATCTAATTTGAATGGATCACATTTTTGGTTGGTAATGTGGTGTAGTAACCATGTTGGTGGTAAATGGTGTAGTAACCATGTTGGAGGCAAGTGATGTAGTAACCATGTTGGTGAATAAGTGGTGTAGTTAACATGGTGGGTAATGTGGTGTAGTAACCATGTTGGGGTAAGAAGTGTAGTAACCATGTTGGAAGGTAAGTGGTGTAGTCTAATTTATCAAAAAAATAGGTAATAGAAGATTGGGTATCAGATTGGAGGGAGAAAGTATGGAGGAGGTGAATGTGTTCAGATATTTAGGAATGGATGTGTTAACATATGGGTCTATGAAAGATGAGGTGACTCATAGAATTGATGAGGGGAAAAGGGTGAGGGGTGCACTTAGGAATCTGTGAAGATGAAGAACGTTGTCCACATAAGCAAAGAGGGGAATGTATTAGAGTAAAGTTATACCATTGCTCTTATATGGGTGCAAATCATGGATGGTGAATGTTGCAGCAAAGAGAAGGCTGGAGGCAGTGGTGTCATGTCTGAGGGCAATGTGTGGTGTGAATATTATGCAGAGAATTTGTAGTCTGGAAATTAGGAGGAGGTGTGGGATTACCAAAACTTTTCTCCAGAGGGCTCAAGAGGGGTTGTTGAGGTGGTTTGGACATGTAGAGAGGATGGAACAAAATAGAATGACTTCAAGAGTTTATAAATCTGTAGTGGAGCGAAGGCAGGGTAGGAGTCGGCCTAGGAAAGGTTGGAGGGAGGGGGTAAAGGAGGTTTTGTGTGCAAGGGGCTTGGACTTCCAGCAAGCATGCATGAGCTTGTTAAATAGGAGTGAATGGAGACAAATGGTTTTTAGGATTTGATGTGCTGCTGGAGTGTGAGCAAGGTAATATTTATCAAGGGATTCAAGGATTCTGTTGGCTTTGTTGCGGACACTTTTGCGCTGCTGTCTTGGTTTCAGACTGCTACTGGCCAGGGCTCCTGGATCCTTTTCGCAATCCATAATGTTGAGATCTGCATTGTTTGGTTTATATGTGGCATGGTTGGACAGGAAAATAACCATGCCACATATTAACTAAATAACGTGGATCTTGGTACTGCGGATTGCGAGGGAAGTAGTTTGGGAGTTCTGGTTGGCGGTGGTCTGGGGCCGAGGTAGCAGTGCGTGGGTGTTCGCTATGGAGCTAGCAGAGTCCTTGGCTTTACAGCAAGAAGTATAAATAACAGAAGTCCTCAGGTTGTTCTTCAACTCTATATATCTTTGGTTAGGCCTCATTTAGATTATGCTGCACAGTTCTGGTCACCGTATTACAGAATGGATATAAATGTACTGGAAAATGTACAAAGGAGGATGACAAAATTGATCCCATGTATCAGAAATCTTCCCTATGAGGATAGACTGAGGGCCCTGAATATGTACTTTCTAGAAAGGCGTAGAATTAGGGGATATGATTGAGGTGTATAAATGGAAAAAAGGAATTAATAAAGGGGGTTAAATCCGAGTGGGGATCTGTAACAAGTGGCGTTCCACAGGGATCACTCTTGGCCCTTTGTTGTTTATAATATATATCAATGATCTTGATGAGGGAATTACTAGTGATATGAGCAAATTCGCCGATGACAAAAAGATAGGTAGGATAATTGATTCAAACGTAGATGTTATGGAACTTCAGGAGGATTTAAACAAACTCTATTCTTGGTCAGAAAAGTGGCAGATGCAGTTCAATGTAGATAAATGCAAGGTTCTGAAGCTTGGGAGTGCCCATAACCCTAGTACTTATAAGTTAAATGATGTAGAACTTAGCCATACAGATTGCGAAAAGGACTTGGGGGTTATGGTGAGCAGTAACCTTAATCAAGACAGCAATGCCTAAGCGTACGTAATAAGGCAAATAGATTACTGGGATTTATATCAAGAAGTGTAAGCAACAGAAGTCAGGGTCATACTGAGTTTTAATCTTTAGTAAGGCCTCACCTAGATTATGCAGTCAGTTCTGGTCTCCATATTACAGAATGGAATAAATTCGTTAGAAAACATTCAGGTAGGATGACTAAATTAATACATAGCATTGGGAAATTTCCTTTAAAGAAAGATTGAAGACTCTTAGTTACATTCACTTGTTAGACGAAGAATGGGGAGCTGATCAAGTGTATAAGTGGAAGATAGGTATTAATTAAAGGGGATTTAATAAGGTTTTGAGGAGTCTCTCCAAGAGAGAACCCGCAGTAATGGATTTAAATTAGAAAAAGTTTGATTTAAAAAGAAATAGGAAAGTTTTGGTTGGGAAAAATAGGGTAGTTGATGAGGGAACGTTCCTAGTTTTTTATTGGGCTGGGTTTTGGGTAGTTTAAAATTTAGGTTGGATAAGACATGAGGGGAGGGGTTGGTTTGGTGGGACTTTCACATCAAAGCTTATTTCTTGGGTGGCATTAAAATTTGGGGTTTGGGAAATGTTTTGTTAGTGAGATGAATTGAAAAGTACCTGCCTGTAGGGCCAACAGGCCCCCTGAGTGGTGGAGTGTACTTGTCGTGGGGAGTGTACTTAGCTCTGTGAAGCCCGTTTCTGTGCTCTTGAGTGGTGACCTGATTTTTGAGTGCTGACCTGTATTTAATCTGTGAAGAAGTGTTTTGTTGCTCCGTGGACTGAACCAAGATCCCCTCCTCGAGAACTTTACCGCAACTTAAGGAAAAATTGAGGGCAGCGAATGGAGTTACGGCGATTTGCCCGAGGAAAAAAGAGATTCGTTTGTCCTCCTGTTTCGACCCTAGGTCAAGAAGGATCGGGTCAGTGGCTGGACAGCAGGGGACGACGAAGTTGACGATAAGAAGACGAATGGAAAGCCAGAAACGATGAAGAAGAAGGACGTGTGGAAACTCCCCTGGAAACCCCAACGCTTTCGGTGTACCCACGAATGTGGTTACTCTGGGTCGTCACGACGAAAAAGACAAAAGGAAGGTAAGAATATTTTTGTTGTTGGGGGGTAGAGGTTGATACTGGATAGGGCATTCTGCTTTAAGGACAGGAGTAGGAGAAAAAAAGGGGATGCTTTCTGGGGCTGGGGTGGAGGACATTGTTAGCCCGGCTTGACAAACATCATGAAAGGTAATGGGATCAATCCTATTTTTTGCCTGTGCTGGAGGCAATGATGTAGGCAAAGGAGAAGGAGGTTTAGTTAGAAAATTTAGGACGTATAGACTGATTGAAAAAAGGGGGGGGGGCCCTGTTAATGTGGCATTTTGCCAAGAAGAGGTGTTTTGGGAATGAATGGTTGTCCGGCAAAATTTGGGATTAATTGTTGGCTGGGTAAAAACTGTAAGGATAAGCAGTTCCATTCATTAACAAATGGGACAACTTTATGGCCGAAATGACATGTATGCCAGGGGTGGGGTTCACTTTTCCAGGGGAGGTGTGGGTTTTTTGCTAACTCAGTTGGGGGGTTTTTAGGCTTTAATAGGATTAGTTGAGGTATTTTTTTGAAATGATTAATAATGAGCTGGAAATATTGATTTGCTTGATATTAAGAAAACTTAATGTAACTGTCTGGAGTAACTCGGGTAAAGATAATTTTAGAAATTGTGTAAAAAAAAAGATGAATGGAAAAATGTGCAGAAGAAAAAAAAAATTGTTTGGGATTTTTTGTAAAAGTCGAAGTGCAAGAAAAAAAATTAATGAACTCGTTTGGTGCTGTGCTGGGAAAATTTGATATCATTGCATTAATGAAACGTGTATGATTTAAAGGGTCGGGGGTATGGTGTGAGTGTAATATTGGGATTTAAATTTTCGGTGGAAGATGTTTGGGGGGTAAGGGGGAGGTAGCATTGTAGTTCGAGAAAATTTTAATTTTGGGATAAAAAAAGGTATAAAAAAAGATGGGGCAGTAACACAGTCGTTTGGGTAGAGTTC
>NW_026465616.1:0-12826 GCF_026875155.1 Cherax quadricarinatus
TCGGGGAACGGGACACAGATCCAATTCCCTAAATCAAGAGCCCCTCACCAACATCAAGAACCTTCCTTGAGGGGCCTCTGCAACACAATATTTGCTAAGTTATACCGTGAATTAAGGAAAGATCCTGGACTTCACCTTAAGAAAGCAGACAAAGCAAATGCGACAGTAATTATGGACAAAGTAGATTATAGTGGAAAAATAAACATATTAGGAGACAAGGAAACTCAGGCGCCTCTTAAGAGATGTCAGTCACTATTTACGTAAATCAGAACCGATTTGTTTCCCATGGCAGTCATCTCAGAATTATATATTAAGTAATTTATTATAACCTGACCATCCTTGGCTTGTACATTGTGGAAAATTTTCAGTACATTTTAAATGTTAAAGAAATGTAATTTATTTATTTATTTATTTATTTATTTCCAATTTGAGCACACATACAGAGGTACAAAAAAATACAGATAAGAGCAGTATGCCAAAGCCACTTATACTATGCATAGCATTACGGGCTGGCTTAAAATTAACTTAAGATTAACTAAGCAATGATGAAATCAGTGATAAAACATTATTGTAAACAGATACTATAAAGCACAAGTGAGTATTACAAAGACAGGTCATATGGTTGCATTCAGTCATATGAGGGATTCTGTTAGGTAGTGTATTTAAAAAATAATAAAGTTAGATTCGGTTTTAGGTTTAACATTTATGTGATATAATTGTGAGAAACATTAAGAATATACAATTTATAAGGTTCAGTTATTCAGTATTTTTTTGGGTTTTTGGGTGATTTAAGTGATCTTTGAGAAGAGACTTGAATTTATAAACAGGTAGTGTTTCTTTTATATTTACAGGTAATGAATTCCAGATTTTAGGGCCTTTTATGTGCATTGAGTTTTTGCATAGTGTAGATGGACACGAGGAACATCAAAGAGTGATCTGTGCCTTGTGTTATGGTCATGTGTTCTGTTGAGGTTGGCAAGGAGATGTTTGAGGGAGGGTTAATATCAGAGTTAAGTGTTCTATGTATGAATAGGTGCAGTAATAAGTATGGATGTTTTGTATGGTGAGTAGGTTTAGTGTATTGAATATTGGTGGAGTGTGCTGCCTGTAGTGAGAATTTGTTATCATTCTAACTGCAGCCTTTTGTTGGGTAATTAGTGGTCTGAGATGGTTAATTGTTGTTGAGCCCCATGCACAAATTCCATAGGTGAGATAGGGGTAAATAAGAGAGTGATATAGGGCCAGGAGGGCTGACTGTGGAACATAGTACCGTATCTTCGATAGTATGCCTACAGTCTTGGGAAAATTTTTTTAGAAATTTGTTGTATATAGTGTATGAAATTTGAGTCTATTATCAAGGTGGATTCCTAAGAATTTTCCCTCTGTTAGCTTTGTGATAGGTGATCCGTTTATCATTATGTTAAGAGGGACATCTGTAGCTCTGTTACCAAACTGAATGAAGTAGGTTTTGTCAATGTTTAGTGTAAGTTTGTTAGTCCTCATCCAGGTAGATATTTTCTGTAATTCGGTAATTTTCAGTATTGGCTAGCGTGACTGGGCTCGGGTGGGAGAAGACGTATGTATGTCATCTGCAAATAGTGTGGGTTTGAGTAATTGCGAAGCATTTGGTAGGTCATTTATGTAATAGGAGAAAGAGAAGAGGGCCAAGGACACTTCCCTGTGGGACACCAACTGTAATTGGTTGTGCAGAAGAGTTTGCCCCATTTGCGTACACATATTGGCTTCTGTTGCTGAGGTAAGACTTGAGGGAGTTGAGGGAGTGCCCTCTTATACCATAGTGTGACAATTTACGTGGAGCAAGTCATGGTCAACTGTATCAAAAGCTTTACGTAAGTCAATGAAGATCCCCAGTGGGACTTCTTTTTTCTCTATTGCAGTGTATATAAGTTCTAGCATGTGTATAATAGCATCATTAGTATTTTTATTAGGCCTGAATCCAAATTGGCAGGGGTTGAGTATGTTTTGGGAGATAAGGTAGGAGTAGATTCGTTTATGAATTAATTTTTCGAAGATTTTTGAGAGAGGGTGTAAGTTGGATATTGGTCTATAGTTATTCAACTCTGTTTGGTCTCCTCCTTGTGGATCGGGGTGACCCTTGCTATTTTGAGTACTGTAGGGAAGGTGGAGGATTCAATGGATTGTTAAAGAGTGTTGCAATGATTGGTGATAGCACTTGTGACACTTTTTTGTATATAAAGGGTGGTAAGGTATTTAAATCTCCTGCCTTGTTTTTTAGTGTGTTGATAATAAGGGAGACTTCGTATGGGTTAGTCGGAGCTAGGAACAGTGTGTTCGGGTAGTTGCCGGTGAGGTAGTCATTTGGTGGGGTATCTGAGCTTGGGATTTTATTGGCAAGGTTTTGTCCTATAGTGGAGAAGAAATCATTGAGTCTGTTTGCTGTTTCTGTTGGTGGGAGTTGGGGTTCATCTGATTTTGCTAATTTTATTTCGCTATTTCGTGATATCTTTTTTGTTCCCAGAATTTCTGATAGGGTTTTCCAGGTCTTTTTATATCCCTCGAATTGGATAATCTGTTCTATAATACAATTTTTTTCCCCTTCTTATCAGGCTGGTTAGGATTGACGAGAAACGTTTTTGTTTGGTCTCGGTTATTACCCATTCGTACTTTTTTTCATATTGGTTTTGAATTTATGATTTGAGAATGCGGGTTAGCCAGGACTGTTCAGTCTCTTAGCTGTCATCTGTTTTTATTTTTTTAGGGCAGTACTTGTTATAGAGGTTTGGGTCCTTTTTAGAAAATTTTTATTAATACATTCGTCAATACTATATAGTTTCTAGCTCAGTTCCCGATAAATGTTTGCTACTGCTGTTGTGAAGTTTTTAAATGGCTGCCTCATTGGGAAAGTCTAAAGGGTACTTTAGAGTGTTTGGGGGGAGTTTACCAAGAGTTTTATGGGGAAAGTGGGGTAGGGGTCTGTGGTTTTATCTGTAATTATGCCTGTTTTTAAAAAGGGGATAGGTGTTGGTCCAATGGGGGTAAAGTAGGGAAACACAGTCTCTGTAACTTTTGCAGGTTTTGTTACTGTTGGTATAACATACATTTACTCTTTGTGTTGTGAATTCAGTAACGGTGGGTCCGGGTTTTGCGGGAGTTTTATATTGAAGCACCTGAGAAGTAAGTGATCTTGTTCTGCTGCACAGTTATCAACTCCTAGATTTTGACAAATTGGGTAATTTTTGCGTGGAACTCTTTAGTGTTTTATCAAAGTGAAGGTTTTTGTAGGTATTTTTGGGTTTGAATTTACTATTATTATTCCCCATGTTTATCCCTTGTGCAATATTAGTGATACATTCTGTTGTCTAGTAGTATATGGCTGTGCCACCCCCTTGTTATAGGCCTACATTGTGTATGGCTTGTAACCAGAATGGCATAAAAACATCTGTACTATCAGGGTTAACCAGTTTCAGTTAGTGTAATGATGGACATATGGCATGTAAGGAAATTTAGTAATGCTAGGAGGTACGAAAAGCTTTCTAAAGACGAATTGTAGTTTAAAATAGTTATGTTTTTTGTTGGCACTGATAAACTTTAAACATGATATTTATCAAAACGGAAACTAAAACTTTAAAGGAAATGATTGGGTAACAAAGAATGAGGAAACCATCTGTTGTAACAGAAGACAACCAACACTCATACATGTTGACAACCCGGGAAGAGACAAAAAGGGAAAGGGGTTGGTTTACCATTGGGGGGCTCTAAATTTGGGTTTGTTTCCCGGGTTCGTACCCTGTGTGAAAGGCCCTCACACCAAATTGGTTTTGGGGGATGAACCCGGTTCATCAGGGTTTTACCTCGGTTCCACTTTAATACAGTTCGCCCGGCCCCAGGTTTTTCCTGATGGCCTACTAAAATAAAACCTTGGGCTTTTCCTCTGCAGAGAAAGATCAAAATTTTTACCTTAGTTGTACCCCCAGAAAAAAAAATTTTGTTATTTTGTTTTAAAAATTTCTTTAAATTTAAAAATAGATTTTGCTTTCTCTTTCCCCCAAATAATTCCTATTCGGGTTTGGGGGAAATTTTTAAGTTACCTTAATTAACAAAGGGCCCCAGTATTTGCCTTGTTCCCCTAAAAAATTGGGAAAACCTTGATTACCAGAATTTTAATATTGTAATAATAAAACCAAAAAGGGGTAAACCCCTATTTTTGAACCTTTTTTGAAATTCACATCAGAGAAAAAACCCAGACTGAGTCGGGCCACGTAACTTTTCTTTTTTGGGCTTTACCCGTGTTAATTCCCAAAACACAAGAAGCATCACACTGACCTATTTACAGAGAAAAATCCGATATAATTTTAATATAAATTTCCTTTCCCCTTAAATCGAAAAAATTCAAAATAACCCTCTAAGTCAAATCACCACCCTTCCCCCTTCCCGGGAAACTCCGCCCTTGTGACCCCTCAGTCCTTTCCCCGAAGCCCAAAGGGCCGACCCCCCCCCCTCAACCCCGCACCCTGTCAGCCACCCCCTCAGCTTTGGGGGTAAAACCCCCCTGGAAAAAATTGAAGGGGCCCCGTAATAATAATTCTAACTTGGGGGAGCGAAAAGAATATATCAGATTCATTCGTGCCCTAAAATACGGCATAGTTGAGTTCTTAAAAAAGTAAAATACTTCAATACCCCTTGGAATTTAAAAAAAAAGAGCAAACCACACTTTTCCCAAACCAAAGAGGCTTTACGAAGTGGAAAGGGGGTTTTGTATTTTGGGCACTTTCGTAATATCCTCCCAAAAACCCAAAACTTTTCTAATACTCTTAAAAAACCCAAAAACAAACCCCCCAAACACTCTAAAAACCCCTTCCCCCCCAATTTTCCTCTAACGTTACGTAATACCCCTCCCAAAAGTTTACCCCCAAAATCCCCCCCCTTTTCCCCCCCGGGCTTCCCCAACCCATTTGTCTGGGGGCTTAGCAAAAAGGTCTTCGAAAAGGCGTAAAAGGACGGTCCCAAAATTTAAACCTTTTTTTGGGTTTAAATTTGGGCGATTTCAGTTAGCCCTTTAAGACCCAAACTTGAATTTTTAAAAGGGAAAAATTTTTATACAATGTGGATTATTTTAATGGGGACTCCCCCTTGGCATCCCAGAGAGAGGGGAGAAAGAGAGAGGAAGAGGGGGGAGAGAGAGAGAGAGAGAGAGAGAGAGAGAAAAGGAGAGAGAGGGGAGAGGGGAAGGGGAAAAAGAAATAGAGAGAAGAGTTAAAAGATGAAGAAAAATAAAAAAGGGAGAAGGGGGTTACCCCAAAAAAAATTTAACTTTTAAATGAAAACCTCCCCACCCACGTGGGGGTTCCCCCAAGGGAACTGTCCCCCAAATTAACCCCCCCCACAAAACTGTGGGTTTTTCCCCCCAATTTTTAACTGCCCCCCCGGTAAATCCCCCACCCCTTGGGGGTTTTTCCCCCCCCCCGTTAAAATGCCAAAACAGGTAAACCCCCCAAAACCCCTTTGGGGTTTCCCAAAAATGTAACTGCCCTCCCGGTAACCCCCCAAAACACGTGGGTTTTCCCCCATGTAATTTTAAAAAAAGTTTTAATTTCCCCCAACCCCCACTCCCTTTTTCCCCAAATCTTAATCCACACCCCCCAAAACCCCTCCCCACCCCCCTAAATGGGGGATTTCCCCCCAATTAACCTTTAAAATTATTAGTTTTCCCCCAAAAAATTATTTTGAAAAACCACCCTTTCCACCTCCAAACCCCTTCAGTCTTAAAAACACCACCACTTTCCACCATCCACACCATCTTCAGGGTTTTGACCCCTACCACCTCCCAAACCCTATTCCCGTTTGGGACCCCCACCCCTACCACCATCCACCCAACTTCAGTCTAGCACCACCACCCTACCACCATCACACCATCTTCAGTCTTAGCACCACACCACTACCACCATCCACACCTCTTCAGCCTAGCACCACACCATACACCATCCACCCATCTTCATCTTAACACACCACCCTACACATCTCACCATCTTCAGTCTTAGCACCACTACCACCATCCCACCATTTCAGCTTAGCACCACACCACTACCACCATCCACACCACTTCAGTCTTAACACCACACCCTACCACATCCACACCATCTTCAGTCTAGCACCACTACACCATCCACACCATATTCAGTTTAGCACCACCACCTACCACCATCCACACCACTTCAGTCTTAGCACACCACCATACCACCTTTAACCATCTATATGGTCTTAGCCCACACCACTACCACCATCACACCATCTTCAGTCTTAGCACCACCACCACTACCACCATCCACACCATCTTCAGTCTTAGCACCACCACCACTACCACCATCCACACCATCTTCAGTCTTAGCACCACCCTACCACCATCCACACCATCTTCAGTCTTAGCACCACCACCACTACCACCATCCACACCATCTTCAGTCTTAGCACCACCACCACTACCACCATCCACACCATCTTCAGTCTTAGCACCACCACCACTACCACCATCCACACCATCTTCAGTCTAGCACCACCACCACTACCACCATCTACACCATCTTCAGTCTAGCACCACCACCACTACACCATCCACACCATCTTCAGTCTTAGCACCACCATCACTACCACCATCACACCATCTTCAGTCTTAGCACACCACCACTACCACCATCCACACCATCTTCAGTTTAGCACACACCATCCCCCCCACCCATTTCAGTCTTGCCCACCACCCTACCCCCTCCACACCATCTTCGTTTAGCCCCCACCAAACCCAACCCACACCACTTCAGCCTTAGCACCACCACCATCCCACCACCACCTCTTCAGTCTTTAGCACCACCACCTCCCCCCACACCATTTCAGTCTTGCACCACCAAAACCTACCACCATCCACACACGTTAAAACTTAGCACCCCCACCACTACCCCCACCCCAACCCCTCTTCAGCCTTAGCCCCCCCCCTCCCCCATACCCCTTTTCAGTTTTAGCCCACCCCCATACCCCCCACCCCCCCATTTCGTCTTAGCACCCCCCTCATCCCCCATCCACCCCATTTTCGTCTTAGCACCACCCCCATCCACCATCCACACCATTTTCAGTTTAGCACCACCCCCACTCCCACCCCCACACTCTCAGTCTTGCACCCACCACCACCCATCCACACCTTTCAGTTTGCCCACCAAACTACCCCTCCAAAACACTTTCAGTTTACACCCCCACCACTCCCACATCCACACCATCTTCGTCTTGCACCACCACCATACCCCCATCCACACCATCTTCACCCTTCCCCCACCCCACTACCACCACCCACCCACTTCAGTCTTAGCCCCACCCACTACCCCCTCCACACCATCTTCAGTCTTGCCCCACCACACTCCACAATCCACCCCTTTCTGCTTAAAAACCACCCCCATACCACCACCCACAATCTTCATCTTGCACCCCACCATCCCCCACCCACCCTTTTTCGTCTTAGCACCACCATCACCACCATCCACACATCTTTAGTTTAGCACCCCCACCATACCACTCCACACCATTTTCGTCTTAGCCCAACCACCACAACCTTTTCCATCATTTGGCACTAAACCCACCATCACAATCACCACAGCACTCCCACCTTTTATAAAGTCCAGCGTTTTATGTTCTAACCCAAAGATCCCTTCCAACCTCCCAAAACAAGATAGAGAGAGATAGGAGGATAGAGAGAGAAGGAGAGAGGAGAGGAGAGAAGGGTGGGGGGCAGGAATGCAAATGGAGGGAGGGAGGGAGGCGGGGGGAAAGGCATGGGGGAGGGGAGAGTGAGAGAGGAGGAGAAAACCGTATCCTCCAGCCTTGCACGTGAGAGGAGGGTTTAGTCTTGGCCCCCCCACGCTCTGTCATGTGTGTGCCGCGTCCCCTTCTCTATGGAGCCAGTCACTCTGAAAATATAAACATTAAAGGGCTGATTTATATAAAATGTATATATAAACATTTGCCCAAAAGAAACATTGTTAAAAAAAAATTTTTTTTTTTTAATGTATTTTTGTAGAAAATTAATATTTATATATATATATATATTATATATTAAAAATTTATAAAATATTATTTATATATATTTATAATATATTATATATAATATATATATATTATTTATATAATATATTTATATATATTTTTTATATATAAAAATATATTAGTTTTCTGCAGTTGTAAAAAAAAATTAAAAGACGAATTGGGAAAGAAAGGTTGGGGATTCACTTGTTTGGGAGAGTGAAAGTATCAGCGCTCAGCAGATCAGCAGCATAGCAGATCAGCGCACACCCGCATCGCATCCTTGACCACCAGGTAAGTATATTGTTTAAAAACCTTGAAGTACACTTTTGGATGATCCCGCTTTTTTTGGGGAAGAAAAGTATATTGGGTCGGTTCTCGGAGGTTTTTGTTTTTTGTAGATTTATAGTTGTTTGGAAGTTTTGTTGTTATTTTTTGTTTTTTTGGGACGCTATTTTTGTGAAAATTAAGCACCCCCACAGGTACAGTGTGTGTGGTGTGGTTTTGTGTGTTGTGTGTGTGTGTGTGTGTGTGTGTGTGTGTGGTGTGTGTGTGTGTGGTTTTGGTGTGGGGTGTTGTGTGTATGTGTGTGTGTGTGTTTTTGGTGTGTGTGTGTGTTGTGTGTTGTGTGGTGTGTTGTGTGTGTGTGTGTGTGTGTGTTGTGTGTGTGTGTTTGTGTGTGTGTGTGTGTTGTGTGTGTTGTGTGTGTGTGTATGTGTGTGTGTGTGTGTGTGTGTGTGTATGTGATGTGTTGTTGGTGTGTGTGTGTGGTGTGTGGTGTGTTGGTATGTTTTTTGGGTGTTGTGTTGTGTGTGTGTGTGTGTGGTGTGTATGTGTTGTGTGTGGTGTGTGTGTGTGTGTATGTGATGTGTGTGTGTGGTGGTGTGTGTGTGTGTGTGTGTGTGTGTGTGTGTGTGTTGTGTGTAGTGTGTGTGTGTGTGTGTGGGTGTATTGTGGTGTGTGTGTGGTACTCCCCTAGTTTACTCACTGTTGAGGTTGCGGGGGTCGAGTCCGGCCCCGGCCCCGCTCTTCACTGTCGACAGGTCACTCCCCCTGAACACGAGTTTATCGTATCTTGCTTAAAGCTATGTATGGACCCTGCCCCCACTACATCGTTCCCAAACTATTCCATTTCCCCTGATACCTGTGGCTGAAGAAAATTCCCAAAATCCCCTTTTTTCATCTGTGTCTTCAACTTCGAACTGTGTCCACTTTTCTGTGTCCAGTTCTGGAACATCCTGTCTTTGTCCCACTTGTCAAATTTCCCCTAGTATTTTGTAAGTCGTTTTCTGTCCCCCCTATCTTCCCGTCCCCCAGTGTCGTCGGTTGATTTCCCCTTTAAATCTCCTATGGACATACCTCTTAACTTGGGACTAGTCTTTTTTCAAACCCTTTGCCTTTCTCTGTTTTTTTTCGGTTGGCTAGGTTTTGGGATCCAAACTGGTGCCCCTACTCCAAAATTTGGGCCCAACATACACGGTGTACGGGTCCTAACGATTCCCTTTTTAAAATGTCGGAATGCTGTTCTGAGGTTTTCTAGGCGCCCAAGGGAGCGTTTTTGGTTGAAGTTTCGCTTTAGGAATGTGCTGGTGTTTACCCCCCAAGATCTTTTTCCTTTAGTGATGTTTGTAGTCTCTGAACCCCCCGATGTACTCCATCTGCGGTTTCTTTTCCCCCCCCCAATCCCCATGACTTTGCACTTTGGGGGGATTGAACCCCGGAGCCATTTGTGGACCGGTCTGGCCGTCCGATCCCTTCGTGTTTGCTGGTCTTCGATCAAATGAAAATTTTTCAAAAATTCACGTCATCTGCAAACAGTGAACCCCCGGGTTTTTTCCCCCGTCATGCGTTTCCCAAAAACCGAAACAAACCTGGTCTAGGACTGACCCTGTGGGACCCGCCGGTCACGGTGCTCACTTGAACCTCGCCTGTCCATTTTCGCTGCTGTCTTCTGACAAGTTTCCCTGTCCATTGCAGGCCTTCCCTGTTATCCTGCTTGGGGCCCCCGTTTTTGCACCAATTTTGTGTGGTTTTTGTGTCAAACGCCTTCTTGCAGTCCAAGAAAAAGCAATCACCCACCCTCTCTCTCTTGTCTTATGCTGTCACCCTTTCATAGAACTCCCGTGGTTTGTGTGTGTGTGTGTGGGTTTTGTGTGTGTGGTTGTGGTGGTGGTGTGTGTGTTGTGTGTGTGGTGTGTGTGTGTGTTGTGTGTGTGTTGTGTGTGTGTGTGTGTGTGTTGTGTATGTGTGTGTGTGTTTTGTGTGTGTGTGTGTGTGTATGTGTGGTGTGTGTGTGGTGTGGGTGTATGGTGTGTGTTGGTGTTTTGTGTGGTTGTTGTGTGTGTGCATGTGTGTGTGTGTGGGTTTTTGGGGTTGTTGTGTGTGCATGTGTGTGTGTGTTAAAGTGTTTGCGTGTGTGTGTGTGTGTTGTGTACTCACCTAATTTACTCACCTATTGTGGTTGCAGGGGTCGAGACCCAAAACCCTGGCCCCGCCTCTTCACTGATCGTACTGGATCCTCCTCTCTTGCTTCCCGAGCTATGGTTCCTGCCTCCCCTACTTACTTGCTAGGCATTCACTTTCTGACAACTCTATGATGAAGAAAAACTTCCCAAAGTCCCTGTAATCGTCTGAGTCTTCGTTCGTTGTGACCCCCTTTTCCCCGTGTCCCCTTCTGGAACATCCCATCTCGTCCCCTTGTTTTCCCCCCAGTTTTTGTATGTCGTTATATGTTCCCCCGCCCTTTTGCCTCCCGTGTCGTGTAGTCCGTTTCCCCTTTAAATTTCCTCGTAGACATTCCCCCGAGCTCGGGAATGCCTTTTGCAAAATTTGTACTTTCTCTAAAAATTTTTGACGTGCTTGACCAGGTGTGGGTTTCCGGGGTGGTGTGCAACTCCGTTGGGCCTAAAATAAACCCCGGTAAATGTCTTAACGTTCCTTTTAAAAAGGTATCGGAAAAGCTATTTCAGGTTTGCCCGGGCCCCTAGCTGCAGCGGTTATTTGGTTGATGTGTGCCCCCGGTGATGTGCTCGGGTTTTGGCCCCCAAGGTTTTTTCCCTGATGAGGTCGTAGTCTTTGCCACCCGCCCATACTCTGTCTGCGGTTTCTTTGCCCCCCCCCAATTTCAGACTTTGCATTTGGTGGATTGATTCGAGAAGCCGTTACTGGACCACATGTCCCGCCCCTTTCCCGGTCTCTTTTTCAGCCTGCCTCATCCTCGTCGATTTATTCTTTCATCAACTTCACGTCATTGCGAAAGGGCACTTCAGAGTCTATTCCTTCCCTATGTCGTTCCTATATAAAAAAAAAGCACTGGTCCCGAACTGACCCCTGTGGGACCCCCCCCCGTAAAAAGGCGCCCCCCTGTGATACCTCTTCATTTTCCATGACTCGTTGCGCCTCCCTGTCAGGTTTCCTTATCCTTGCAGTGCCTTCCCTTTTGTGGCCTGATCCTCCCGTTCTGCACTAATCTCTTGTGGGGGGAAAAATGTGTCAAAACTTTGCAGTCTAGGAAAAAGCAAATCTACCCAAAACCCCCCCTCGTGTTTACTTTTGTTACCTTGTCATAAAAATCCAGGAGGGTTTTTTGATACAAGATTTGCCTTCCTGAACCCATGCTGGTTTTTTTATTAAACTTTTCCTTTCCCGGGTTTGATCACTCTCCTCCCGATAATCTTTCCATGACTTTGAACAATACGAGACCCGGTCTGTAGTTTAGTGCCTCGTTTTGTTTTCCCTTTTTTAAAAAATTGGGGACTACATTAGTGTCTTCCATTTTTAGGTAGTTTCCCGTTTCAAGGATGTGTTGAAGTTGGGTTAGGTTCACACGCATTTGCTCCTTTTTAAGGACCCATGGGGAGATGTTGTCCGGGTCCCCCGCCTTTGGGTGTAAAGGGCATTAGAGCTTCTTCACCCCCTCCTCAGTTTTTGTATGTATCCAAACACTTGTTGGTATTTCCCCCTTTTTGTTCCCTTTTGGTGTCTTCCCCCACCCCTTTCCCGTTTACTTAAAAAATTCCCTTTAAAATTTCCCGTTCAGTCCTACTACTCCTTCATTTCTTGTGAGTTCTCCACCTTTGTCCTTTTTTCTGTACCTGGTTTTGACTGTTGCTTTTCCCGATGTGGCTTACAAAAGTTTCGGGTCAGTTTGTTTCGATGCTATGTCTTTTCTCTGTCGTGGGCCTCCCCTCCTTACCTGTGCTACTACCGGCTCGCGACTGATCTCCCTATTTTGTGTGTTCTTGCCTTCTGTACTTTTTCCATTCTCTATTGCACTTTTTTTTTGCCCCCTTACACCGTCGGGTAAAAACCGGGGCTCATTCTGGTTTCCCGTTGTTTCTGTTTTCCCCTTGGGGAAAAAAACCTTTCCACTGTCTCTTGCATTTTGTTGCTACATATTCCATCATTTATTTTTTCTGGCTTCTGCCCGTTCTCTGCCCCCTGGACCTCCCGCAGGAAGTTCTTCAACCCTATGTAGTCCCCCCCCCTTTTATAGTCGGCTTTTCCCCTTTTACTCCTGTTTTCTTCCCTTGCAGCTCTTATGTATTCAAAACACAGAACCAGTGGTGCTGCTCCTAGGGGGCTCTCATATTGATGTCCTCAAATGTTGAGTGCCCCGGGTGAACCAAGGTCCCAAACTTCCTGGGTTTATCTCCCCCCTCCTTGGTAGTGTCCTTAACATGTTGGTGCATGAGGTTTTTTAGCACCACGTCCAACATCTGGCTCCATGTTTCGGGACCCCCATGTGGCTCAGGGTTTTTCCCCGTCAAACTCCCCGTGGTTAAAA
>NW_026465617.1:0-14010 GCF_026875155.1 Cherax quadricarinatus
CATCAAAGGGAATACGGGGTGTGGAGCCTCTGAGCAATTTCTTTCTCCCCCCTGTTTGTGATAGCTCACAAGCAGTATTTTAAATTATATTGTCCCACAAAACGTGTAGTTTTGATCAATAACAACATTACAGTGGGAAAAGGAGACAAACCCCCATGCTTTTTTGACCCGTCAGGGTGATTGGGGAAAACGCTGACGCTTTAGACCACTAGATCACATAATCCTTAAAAATGATGCATCCGCCAAGCTAGTGCAGTGTTTTTCATCAAACCACCGTTTGAGGGTTTAATCAAAAATATTTTTGAGCTATTTCACAAACAGGGAGTAGAATGAAAATTTACTAGGGCTTTTCCCCACACCCCCCCTATATCCTTCGTGGGGGGTACAACACTACTTAGCGGATTGCCTTGTTAAGGATTGTGTGGTCTAGTGGTCTAAGGTCATGCGTTTTTTTACCATGAGGGGGCCAAAACAGCATGGGCCATTCCTTGGCAGTGCATGTTGTTATTGATCAATCCCACTCGTTTCTGGGTACAAATATAAAAAATATTATAAAATTTTTAATTTAATATATATATATATTTTATATATATATAATATATATATATATATAATAATATAAACTACACCACATCACACACACACACACACCACACACACACACACAACACAAACACAAGAAACAATAATCGCATAATTTCAAATTTAATAAAATACCACGGCGAAATAGGAAAAGTCCCTGAGCAATTTCGTACTTCCCATTATCAGATAAATAGGAAAAGAACCAAAATACGCAAAATTTAAATGTTACACTGATTTAACACTCATGAAAAGTGAAACACTTGATATAACCCGTCCCACAGTTTCATTTCTCCAAAATCAAATTTAATTCCTCCAGACAAAGGGAAAAACTCAGTATTTTTGTAAAAACATTTTTATTTTTAAAATCAGAACAAATTTTGGTTTTAAATTGTTAAGTTTAAAAGATCCCAAACCCAAATTTTTGAAATATTTTGCGCATAATGCACAATAAGAGATGTTTCCAAAAATGTTGAACTGTAGAATTCGGAAAAGTAATTTTCCGCTTACCCAACTTACAATTTTTTTTATTTCTCACATGAATGAAAAGCACACTGGATTTTTTCCCAAAAAAGTTTTTTGCTATTTATGTTTTTTTAACTCTGATCGCGGGAGATTTTCATTTTGCTTTAAAAAAAAGAGTGGGGGTACACCTCTTTGTAACATTTAAAATGTGTTTCCTTCACTTTTTTCCTTTTCCTCTGAGGATTTTTTGTAAGCCCAGAAAACGGACGTTTTAAAAATGCAGATTTCACATCGAGACTCCCACAACCATTTAATCAACCAGAGACGCACGACTCATCGTCGGGGAAGAAGACACGTGTTTTTAATCCTTATCCAAAATAACGACAAACATACTCGTCCATTCTGACAGGTCCTTCCAAAATCCAACCACCCAACATTCTCCACAGACTCTTCACATTCTATATCTCATGTCAGGAATAAATGGTAAAAAAATTCGCACAATGGAAAAAATACAAAAGCAGTATAGTGCAATACTTTATTGATTACGTTTCTCCCATGCAGTGGACTTTAAAAAGTCACAAAACAAATCAAGCGGGGAGAAATACAAAACCCACCCTATATATACTCGCGTACTCTTATCCGGGTAAATTATTGTTACTCGATAAAGCCCACTGTTGGCGAAACGTAATCAATTGGGATCGCTTAGCCCTCTTTTCGTTTTTTTTTCCATCGTGTCAGTTTTTTATACAAATGAATATTAAAGTGTCTCAGTGTGGTGTGGGTAAAAACAAACTCGATATAGATAAAAAACTGAGAATATAAATCAAGAAAAACCAGAAAACGAATTTAAGTTTGATAAATTTAGTTTAGAGGCCCATGGGAAAGTAGGGGTTTTTTCAGAAAGAGTTGTCAACTCTTTGGGAAAAACTTTCCCAGTAAAAGTAAAAGGATTGGATAAATATAAGGGGTTAAACCATACCCCCCGGCCGGGTTGAACCCGCGTCATAGTCTCAAAAATCCAGCCCGTCGCGTTAGCCTAGACCCAGCTAGCCCAATAAAATTCATCCAACAGGTTTTTTTTTCTACACCTAGGAAGTTACACAGGCACCTCTGTGACCCCAATGCAAGTTTTTACAGAGAATCTCCCGCTAGCGTGGCCGTGACGAAATTAGTAAGTCCCTTCAATTTCCGTCAACATACTCAAGAAATCGTAATGACACGATTGCAAAAAACCATACCCCCCCCCCCCATTTAACCCCCCGGTCATAGCTCAAAAAATCCAGCCCCCGCGTTTTGCCACTAGACCACTGCCCCAGTAAATTTATCCCAAATGGTATATTTTACACCCCTAGGAAGTTTAGCACGGCCCCTGGACCACAAAGCAAGTTGGTCTAGTGCTAACGCGACGGGGTGGAGTTTGAACTCTATGACCCCGGTTCAATCCTGGCCGGGGGTTGGTTTGTTTTCAAAGTGTCATTACATTTCTTGAGTCACTATAAGGGTTTAAAAAATATTCTTTTTTGAAACTAATTTTAGGAAACTTTGGGTAATAGTGGGTGGGAAAAAAATTTTGGTTAAAAAGGACCCCAGCTTGGGCCCCCTGGCCTATGCGTGCCCTCCATTTTATCCTTATCCTACATACCCAAAGAGCCAATTACCCATTGTACTATGACCCTAAAGTCTCAAGATCTATTTTTCACTTGAAATGCCAATTGCGTGGGTAAAACGTAGTATTTTAGGGTAACATTATACGATTTGGCTATTTACCATCTGTCGGTATTTTATACCATTAATCTCCAAAAGCACTTCCTTCCAGACTTACCAACAGTAATAGTTTCTTTTTAGATGCAGGTACTCTTCTGACCACTGCATTTTAGTTTTCTGGGGCCAATCCTTGTGGTCATTGTACAAGACAGAGTCAATGGCACAAATCCCACTAGTGTATAACAAGGAACCTATGAGTGAAAAATGAGGTAAACTCTAAATTTCATAAGTTATTAATTTTTGGGTGGTTTGTTAAGACACATAGGCAACCACATAAGCTACTTAATTCCGGAAACGATTTCGACCTACACATAGGCTTCTTCATCGAGTACAGAAAGACAGGCAGGTCAGCAGTAGAGAATGTGAAGACGATGTAATTAGACCGTGCCCATCCACCCTTAAGATCGTAGAATTTGAGGTTGTCAGTCCCTCAGCCTGGAAAAGTTCTGTTCCCAAGTCTGGAACTAACTGAAGAAACAAGCGACAGTGTTAGGAGACTTACTACTGTCGGAATGAAGATCATACTAGTAGGAGCGAATTGTAGCCACTCGGACGAGGTCCATGTCCCCTCCTCAAACAAACGTATCTCAACTTGGAAGAAGTTGTCCAAGGTGTTTCTGTTCTGTACCAAGATACCATTGTGTTGCAGTTCTGACAAAGTGAAATATCAAAATGGTATACAATACCGACAGGATGGTTGTTAAGACACATAGGCAACACTTAAGCAACTTTATTCCGAAAACGTTTCGCCTTCACAGTAAGGCTTTCTTCAGTCGAGTACAGAAAGTAGGCTCTTGTACCGAACAGAAACACCGTTGGACAACTTATTGCAAGTGAGAACCGTTGTTCTGAGAGGGACATGAACCGCTCAGCGCTACAATCTCACACTACTACTCTGCTCCTCCTTTCCGACAGTATTTAGTCCTCAACACTGTCGCTTGATCTTCAGTTAGTTCCAAGACTTTGGGACAGAACTTCTCCAGGCATGAGGGACTGACAACCGCAAATCTACGACTTTAAGGTGAAAGGACTGATTACATCGTCCTTCACAACTCTACTGCTCTGGCCTACTTTCTGTACTCTAACAGAAGAAGCTTCTGTGTAGGCGAAACGTTTCCGGAAAAGTTGCTTAGTGTTTGCCTATGTGTCTTAGACAACCAACCTGTCGGTATTTATACCATTTTGAATTCATATGTTATTTTGGAAGTGCCGGTTTTTTGCTAGAAGCTTGACTGGTGTAGCTTGGCTTCAGTGCCACAGGACCTGGTGTTTGCAGAAGTGGATAGAGTCAGATACAGCGAATATCTGATCAACGATGGTTTTATTTCAGTGATAATGTTCAGAGAGTAAGGAGGAAAATTAAAAATAAACACCCATTAGTCATTAGCCTCAGGGATGTAGGCTTGTCAGAAATAGGTTGTAAAAGCAATATGTCCAAAAAGGCCAATGTTGAGTCACAAAGTAAGGAAAGAAGGTAATACCTAAACAGGGAAATGTGAATATTTTGATAGTGATAATCTGTGCAGTGGGAAACAAATCTGGAAGAAGTGGTAAGATAGAGAAAATATAGTGACAGACATCTACTGAAGACTGGTGCAATATCAAGATGGTATATAACAAGTATCACTGCTACCAGACATACGAACTCATCTCTGCGTTTTGAGTAATTTAGTCATTCTGTTCGAGGTTCTCCCAGTGTCTTCCCTTTGTTGGATGAGAAAAGACCACTCTCTCCTTACCTTTGAGTGTAAGGGAAGAAAGAGGCAGTTCTGGCTTAAAGTAATTAGTGCCTCTGTAGGCACACTATTAATTAACAAGCAGGGGTTACGTATGTATAAACAAGTGTTCCTTAAAGCTTGTGTGCGACTTGTGTGTATCATAAAGTCAGTATAGATTAGGTGTAGGAGCTCCATCGGTGTTACGTTTAAAAAGATCCGTATATATATTAGTTCGGAATAGGTGTGTGGAAATTTTTTGGTAAAAAAATCTCAACCTTCGGGCCGTATGTAAATTTATAGAGTATAGTCCAAAGGAAGACTTAACGCCATACACCTCACAATAACATTTAGGTAACTAGCAATATACTCAACAAACTGAGGCAAGAATTAGGCCTTAAGGATGATTCAGGTAGCTTGAATCTTTAGTAAATAATATTAAAGATAAAGATAAGAAAGATAAGATTTCGTTCGGATTTTAACCCCCGAGGGTTAGCCACCCAGGATAACCCAAGCAAGTCAGTGCGTCATACGAGGACTGTCCTAACTTATTTCCATTGGGTCTCTTAATCTTGTCCCCCAGGATGCGACCCACACCATCGACTAACACCCAGGTACCTATTTGCTGCTAGGTGAACAGGACAACAAGGTGTAAGGAAACGTGTCGAATGTTTCCACGGCCCGCCGGATCGAACCCGGGCCCACCGTGTGTGACGCGGGAAGCTTTAGCCACCAGCTAAGCATCTTAGAGCAGAACTGGGAATTTGCAGAACACTGCTTCGTTCTTCTGGGCATCAGATCTCCGAGATAATATCTCATTAGGAGCTCTCGCTCAGTATCCCATGCTTCTTACAACAAAAATATTCTGTTTGGCAGCCGGAGCTATACGGATCCTTGTAGGTTTCGCGCTTCTTTTTGATTATAAAATCTGTCTGGCAGTCCACAAAGATTAACAGAAGGCTCCAAATGGACTTTGGATACCCAATTTCTGTGCCAGAACCGTTTGTGATACTCATTTCTACTAGAATTGGTAAGCGGCTAACAATTATACTAAGGGATACACAAGAATAGGTAGTGTGGCGACCAAGTGCCCATCTAAGACAAATACCACCAGGATTGTGAGTAATCATCCTTGAATAATAGGCAACAGGCCTATAATCTTTAAAAGTACACAAATATTAGTTATGGAAACCACAATGAACACAGGGTTTCTAAATTTAATTTAACTTCATACACGAACCATTCCGCTGTACATGTGGCAAGCTAAGAGAGAGAGGTCATAGAAGTTCATAGGATGGTAGATTCAGGGGATTTCTAACTAGGGTAGACTCACTCACATCAGTAACCAGTTGTAGTCTGTGCAAGGCAAAAGGCAGTAATTTCCTTTTTGCCAGTTAACTTCTAAAGAGTGTAATGAATTAGGGGTACTTGTGAAGAAAAACAGATGTAGGAGTCTTGTGCTGTGTCACAGTGATTGCCAGAGTGAGCATCTCATAAGTTCGCACAGTGCACCAGAGTGTAATATAACAGTAGGTCAAGTATATACTAGTAAAGAATGATGCAAAAGAATTACACATAAACGTTACAGAGAGAAGGGGAACTAAGGAGAAACTGATGAAATATAAGCTACAAGAAGTGATCTCACTTATGTGACTCCATACAAACAAAACCAACCGAGAGAGTAAGAAAGGCGGCAGAAAGCAGGGCCGGGGGAGCCAGAGCAGGTGCCGACACACAGGGAAGTGCAAGCCTGCTGGAGGAACATCAAACACAACTTCTCACATATACAGAGTTGACAGCGAAGAAGTGAAGCAGCATGAGAAGACGATAGAAACCAAATATAAAAAATGAGGACATATAAAGTGCAGTACGAAAGCTGAGAGGGAATACAGCAAACGAAATCATGGAACACGTGAACCGTGAAAGTACAGGAGCAGAGGAGACTAGAGAAACAATGGAACAAGAGTGAGCTCATGGTGTACCTGAAGGTGTGAAGAGGCCAGAGCCAGTGAGCTAAAGCATGAAAAGTAGAGAGGCGAAGACTTGGGAAAACAGAAAAGTTGAGCCAAAATGAAAAATGCATGGATAAGGAAGAGGCCCATCAGCAATACGAGAATGACATAGCATCAAAACCCAAATCTAATCCTACGCTGTTTTACAGCCACTTCAGTAGAAAACAGTCAAGGGCCCGGTAATCAGGCTGAGAAGGGAATATGAAACTTTAAGAGAGCGAACAGGAAGTATAGAGGAGCCCAGTTTAAGATTCAGGGAGGAATTCCAATGGAGACAGAGTGGATACCAGATAACCGAGGGAGTAAGGTGCAAAAAGCAAGTGCTGGACATAATGTACACAACCGAGGAGGAGAAGAAACACTAGGTGAACTATATACCTCGAAGGGGTTGGCCTGGATAACATCTCTCTGTGGATGCTGAGAGAGGGAGCAGATGTACTGTGTGTCCCACTAACAGCAATCTTCAAAAAATCATACAGAAAACCTAGTCCCAATTTTTTAAATAAGGAGAAAAAGACAGGCAGCATTAAAAAATACAGACCTGAGTCGCTGACATGTATGAATAGTTATAGAGAAAAATTATCAGGGGAAGAGTGGTGAAGCACCTAGAAAAAGGAACAGGATCGTACATGACAACCAACATGGCTTCAGGGAAGGACAATTCCTGCATCATAAATCTACTGTAGTTCTAGAAAAGGTAACGGAAGTAAGACATGATATAGAGGGATGATACACTGCATCTTCTTTGACTTTGCCACACAATACGCTGTGGCTTAAAAGCTAGAGGAGCAGGCAGGAATAGCAGGAAAATTGCATGCAAAATAGTTAGGAGAACAATACCTGACATGAGGAAACAACGAGGTTTGGTACTTGACCAGGTGTTCCAAGTGGGTGAATGTGTCCGAGTGGGGTTCCACAAGGATCAGTCATAGGCGCGGTGTGTTTCTAGTATATATGAATGACATGAACAAATGCAAGATTTCACATGTGTCCCCCTGTTCGCCAGATGATGTGAAACTAATGAAAGATTGGTAATCCTGCAAGGAGATCTGGACAGGCTTGCAAGCCAGTCTGACAAATGGGTCATGGAGTATTTAACTCCAGCATGTGCAAAGTCAAGGAATTTGGGGAAGGCACAAAGAAGACTGCATCGGAGGATACACCTAGGAAGAGTCAATGGCTGCAATAACTGGCTGCAGCATATGAGGGACTGGCAAACTGAAGAACAGCGTTTTTCGACATCTAAATAAAAGAGTCATTTCAAGATACTGTACACTCTGTACGTCAGCCCATACTGGAGTTGCAGCACCATATGAAACCCATACCTGGCGCAAAACACGTCAAGAAATTAGAGAAGTGCAAAGATTGCAACATGACTATTTCCGGAGCTGAGGGGTATGTCCTACGATGAGAGGTTAAGGGAAATCAACCTCAGGAACTGGAGGATAAGGAGCTATAGGGGATACATCTGATTAACCACATATAAAATACCTCGAGGTATTAAGAGGTGAACTGGACAGAATGTTTTTCGGAGATGGACACAGCACCAAATCATCCAACAAGCTGGAACGAAAACTCCGGGTAAGTCACAGGGATCTTTGAAAATTGTCTTTTCTTCATCACACAGTTGTCCTGGGAAGAGGTAGTGAGTGTGTTCTGGTGAGTTGAGGTAAGAGAGTTGTAGGTGGTGAGGTAGTGGAGGCTGGATCCATGCACAGATTCAAAAGAGGCTTGATAAAACTCAGAGACGGGAGAGAGTGGACCTAGTAGCGAACCGCGAAGAGCAGGGCCAAGAGCTCCGGGGTTTTTTCTATTGATGGACCCCTGCAACCAAAAAATAGGCGGAGTACAGAATAGGGGAGGTATATCCATACACTTGCCTATCTATACGCACACACAATTACGCGCGCACACCATACACACGAACACACTTCAAACCAATTCGCTGCGCGCGCGCAACACACACACACACCACAACACACACACACACACACACACACACACACACACACACACACACACACACACACACACACACTAAATACACTCGCACACATATTACATGCATAAAAATTATGTGCTCACAAGCACTCACAAGAGCGAGCACACATACACATGTGCTCGTGGCAAAATGAATTACAGGCTCAGACTATCAAATCTCACTGCAAAGAGGACTTAATCAAAGAGGACTACTCAAGGGGGGACCTTGGACTGAATAATATACTGAGTATTTTCCTCTGAGCTCACATCAATCAAGTATTGGCCGCAGCAAATGCATGGTTGAACAATCTAAGAATTGAGAATTATTGGAGAACTCAGTCACCAGTATGGAAACCCACACCTGTCAAATAATTGGAGAAAGTGCAGAGTTTGAGCAAGACTAGTCCTACAGCTAGGGGGTAAGTCTATGAAAGAAGTTATGGGAACTACAGACATGATGACACTGGAGGAACAGACCAGGGGGGGGGATATAATCAACGACACAATATTTTTTGAGACTGATAAATGAATAGGGACAGACTGAGAGATGGGACACAGGACACGAAAAAAACAATGTCACAGTGGAAGCTGAAAACTCAAATGAGTCACAGGGATGTTAGGGAAGATATTTCTTTATTCAGGAAGCGGAATGAACTGGAGAATGAAAGTAGGTAAGATCTGGCTCCATACTAAGCCTTACGATGAGGTACTGTACTGCTCTCGATGCCAGAAGTTTTTAGATTTTAAGAACGCAGGGGCTAGTTTTTCGTGCACCATATATCCATCCTAGTTGACAAAGCGCAAGCACATAGGAATAAACAAAAAACCCAGAACTTAGGCGCCAAAAGCACTTATTGGAGGACTTAAATCGGGGTGTATACTATATTGACATTATCTCTTGCCAAGCAAATTTTAGGAAATTTGCTAATATGAATGGTATCTTATTTTCTTTTAAAAGATATTGTGATATATCACCATATGTTATTATACTGCTCATATTTATACCATCAATTAAGCTAATAGTAATTCAAGATAGTGACCATAATACCCGTCAACATACCTTGCAATTTAGTTTTTATCATCATGTGTGTGTCTGTTCAAACTGCCAGAAATACATGTAAATAACTCAAATCCTGGCTAATACAACAACAGACAGCCTGTTAACAATTGCAACCATTATAGGTTGAGTAAATGTACGTGAGAACATACAAAACCATCCACCACAGACCAAAAACCTTCGAACCCACGACGCCCCCCTCCCCTCCTTTGCACACTCACAGATACAACCCTCACATGTACACATGCATACACGAACATACAGGAACCCATACAAATACACACATTCGCACACACATACGACACACACACGCACAAATACAAGCACACATGTATAAACTCGTACTTACTAGCACACACTCGCTCTATGTGTGCACACATGCACTGAAACGCGTAACATGTACCGAGGCAACACACTATTGACAACCCAAGGAATCCAAAGGCCTGTTATCCTGGGGTGGCAAGGAAGCAAAATAAACACAGCAGAAAAAACTTTTGGACTTACATTATCCTCACCAAGTAAATAACAGAATTTAGATACACTATGTACAACAATAGGTATTAGTGCACTCCACAGTAAGCCAGGCAAGAATAGAAAACCACTAGAGAGCACACCATTGCTTCAGACCAGCTCTAGAATTGGAATGACATGGGGAGAACAGGTGTGTGGTATTCACAACACCTCTAAGATTCCAAAGACCATCTTCTCATTTGCTGGTACGTGGATACTGATCGGAAACGATGGGGCCCCATCGTCAACCCTTAGCACCTGGTTCGCTGGGGTTGGGGACGAATACCTTTCAATGAGGTTGTGTACATGCGCCAAATAAAGGTTACTTACTCGTTTGCATGTCACACGGCACACATCTGCAGACACACACAAACAGCTCTCGCACACACAAACATACACAGAGCTGTTATAACACAGGAAAGGATAAGAAACCTGACGGTCCTGCGTCATTAAGCTATTAGCAAGGGAAGTTATTTCATCTAACCAGGAATCCTGGGAAGTGGCAGAAATGAAATCTCAAAAGCCAGGACAACGAGGAAGGGAAACTGAGCAGGAAGAGTCTTAGTTTAACCTCCGAAGGGCCTACCAGGCACATCCATTCTCATTTCTACACACCCACACACAGGCCTTCCCTTAAGCCCCTAGTTTCCATCACACCCAAATTACAATAATCCAAAACGGCATACGCCACACTTCTCCACCAACCACAGTCCCCTGCCTCCTCCAGCAAAGTATTTTGCTCGCAAATGGAGTGAGGTAGGAGGGGAAATGAGAAAAAAAAAAGGTAAAACCCTCACCCAAACCCCTAAACCCCATGTCCCCCCCCACACAGCCTCTTTTTATCTTGTCTAAACCCAGGATCTTGACCCCTTCCAGGGCAAAATTCCTAGCCATAAAAATATCCCAACCTACACCAACCCCTTCAATCCTAACCTATGTGCAAGGGACCTGAAACCTCAACCCTGAACAGAGTAATGGGGACGAAGCTTAAAGTAAGGTACACTACGGCAGACTAAATACAAACAAGAGTAATGAGTGACACAACCGTATACTGGAGGGCATTTCAGATAATGTAGAACTCACTGAAAACCAAAGAATCATGGATAATAAAAAATAAAATTATCCTCAAACAGATATTGAAGGAGAGACAAAGGGAGGAGAGGAGGGAACAGCAGCAGCAGCATTATACTACAAGACCAGTGACCCAATGAAATTATAGTTAGTCAAAGTGTGTGAGATAATTGTCAGGTAAGAGTGGTGAACGACTAGAAAGGAATGAGCTTATGTATGTTAACCAGCATGGTTTCAGGGAAGGGATATCCCATTGTCACAAACCTACTGGAGTTTACAACTAGGTTAGAGAAGTAAGACACGAGAGAGAGAGAGAGAGAGAGAGAGAGAGAGAGAGAGAAGAGAGAGTGTGTGTGGTGTGTGTGTGTGTGTGTGTGTGTGTGTGTGGTGTTTGTGTGTGTGTGTGTCAGTTTGCACACATTTCTGTACAAGAGATAGGTGGCGCTAGCTAGAGGAGCGGCGTGAATTAACAGGAAAGGCCTATAATGGGATCTGAGAAACCTGACAGGAAGGAAAGAACGAGTGATGGTACGTGGATGATGAGTCAGAGTGGCGCCCTGTGACAAGTGAGGGTTCTTCATGGGTAAATTTATAAGAGCCACGGCGAAGGGTAGATTCAAAGGTTACAGATGATTTGAAGCTAATGCAGAGAATTATAAACGGATGAGTAATCAGGTAAGGAATAGGAGAAAGGGATCGGGACAGGCCTGGTGTAACAGCGGGCTCCTGGAGTTGAACCTCACCAAGTGTAAAGTCAGAAGATTGGAGGCTCATATCAAGACTGCCGATTGAATACGTGCTAGCGGGGGGTCAAGCTGCAGAACCTCCCTCAATAAAATGATCTTCGGTGTGCATCACACCAAGCACAACTCCCTGAAGCGTACATCAATCAATAACTGCTGCCGCCAACCTGAAAAAAAAGTAAGCTTTTCGACCTTGAAGTAAGAAGGTCATTATCGACATTATACAGCGTGTACGTCCAGGGCCCATATTTAGAATATGCCAGCACCAATAAGAACATCTACACTTGCAACGAGAATTTTAAAAATTTTGGAGAAAGTGCAAGATTTTCAACAAGACTATTCCCGAGCCTGGAGGTGTAGTTCCAATAGTTAAAGGAACAACAGTCTAGAGTGATGCGGGTGGACAGAAGGACTGAGGAGGATACGAAAACATGTACAAAATTTCTTAGAGGAAATTTCAAAGGAGGGGTGGAATAGGAACAGATTGTTTGAGAGATTGGTAACAAGAAATACATAACACAGCTAGAAGTTGAAAACTCAGGCGAGTCATAGGATATTAGGATGTATTTCTTCGTCATAGAGTTACTAGGAAGAGAAACAATCTCGAGAATAAAGTGGTAGAGAGACAATTCTTAGCTTTAAAATAGAAACGATAGGCCAGAAGAGAATTTCCCTAGTGGCGACCAGCGTGGAGGCTGTGCCAGGGACAGTGAATCGAGCCTGGAACAAATAGATCAGTACATGCTGATGAATTAATACACACTTCACGTGTGCGCGCGCGCACGCAGCACACACACACACACCACACACACACACACACACACACACACACACACAACCACACAAACACACACACACACACACAACATGGTTCACCCAAAGGTGCAGGGAGCAAAAACCAAGTGTGCTAGGGAATGGAAGAAATATAGAGGGCAAAGGACCAGGAGATGAGGAGAGCAGACGTAGAGCCAGAAACGAATATGCACAGATAAGAAGGGAGGCCCAACGACAATATGAAAACGACACAGCAGCGAAAGCCAAATCTGACCCGAACTGTTATACAGCCACATCAGGAGGAAAACAACAGTCAAGGACCAGGTAATCAGTCTAAGGAAGGAATGAGGAGAGACAACAAGAAATGACCGTGACGTATGTGAGGAACTCAACAAGAGATTCAAAGAAGTGTTCACAGAGGAGACAGAAGGGGCTCCAGAAAGACGGAGAGGTGGGGGCACACCACCAAGTGCTGGACACAGTGCACACAACCGAGGAAGAGTGAAGAGGCTTCTGAGTGAGCTAGATACTCAAAGGCAATGGGCCAGATAACATGTCCCATGGGTCCTGAGAGAAAGAGCAGAGGCGCTATGTGTACCCCTAAACAACAATATTCAACACATCTATCGAAACAGGGAGATTGCCTGAGGCATGGAGACAGCAAATGTAGTCCCAATCTTTAAAAAAGGAGACAGACATGAAGCACTAAACTACAGACCAGTGTCACTGCCATGTAAAGTATGCAAAATCATGGAGAAGATTATCAGGAGAAGAGTGGTGGAACACCTAGAAAGGAATGATCTCATCAACAGCAGCCAACATGGTTTCAGGGACGGAAATCCTATGTCACAAACCTACTGGCGTTCTATGACATGGTGACAGCAGTAAGACAAGAGAGAGAGGGGTGGGTGGACTGCATATTCTTGGACTGCAAGAAGGCGTTTGACACAGTTCACACAAGAGATAAGTGCAAAAACTGGAGGACCAAGCAGGGATAACAGGGAAGGCACTACAATGGATCAGGGAATACTTGTCAGGAAAACAGCGAGTCATGGTACGTGGCGAGGTGTCAGAGGTGGGGACCTGTGACCAGCGGGGTCGCACACGGGTCAGTCCCAGTACCAGTGCTGTTTCTGGTATTTGTGAACGACATGACGGGAAGGAATAGACTCTGAGGTGTCCCTGTTTGCAGATGACAAGAAGTTGATGAGAAGAATTCACTCGATCGAAGACCAGGCAGAACTACGAAGGGATCTGGACAGGCTGCAGACCTGGTCCAACAATTGGCTCCTGGAGTTCAATCCCACCAAGTGCAGAGCACGAAGATTGTGGAAAAAGGG
>NW_026465618.1:0-14557 GCF_026875155.1 Cherax quadricarinatus
GTGATGTACTGCGCGTGACGCAACACTGTCCTGCCGCAGACCCCCCCCTCACTACACACCTTAAGCTGTTTCATACTCAGATGTTCATACTGCCTCGCATTCCACAACCACTACTTAAGAGTGGAATGCAGTCTCCTCTACTATGATCGAGCCTCAACGTGCCCTCCTTGTCAGCGCTATCCTGTCTCTACATTGATGTACATAACCACGAGTATACAGAGATACGATACTGTGTACTGCCCTAGTCTAGGGGCATATCCTAGTGACGGACGCTGTGAAATTATAGAAGTGCTTGGCACAAGAGAGACTTTGTATATTATATATTTATATTATATTATATAATATTGATATGAGTAATCAGAAATAATGTGATAGACATTCATGCAACTCCTAGTGCGACCCTCTGTCGTGTTGGGGGGGGTGTTGCAACCCCTGAATGGGTTACAATGATTATTATGTATATATAATGTATATTACCTTTTCATTTAATTTTATATTGCTTATATTTGCGATAATAGCTAAATCGCAAATGTATGACTTTATATTATTATTTGACTGTTATATTGTTATTTAGCTTATGTTGTTAGGATGTATATAAAATGTGCTCAGTTAGGCTTGATTGTCAAACTACTGTAATTATCGCTTGTCGCTCGTTATACTGCCGGCTTCTGAGCTGCGCTGTCCACGTAGCTATCACGTGATCGAGGGGGGGGTGTCCTCACCTCTCGTGAAATTGTCAGTCTGCTGGAGACTCGCTTGGTGGTTGGACAGATTGTCTGTCTCATTATTCTTGTTAGTTCTGTAGAACTTTGTTCACAGAACATTGTATAGACTTAGTGATTTTCGACGTTGTACTGAGGTTGTGTGTCACATTGACACTCTGAACATCTCAGGTCCCGAGCTATAGCTTCTGACCTAATTTTGTACTGGTTCCTGTGTATTGTCACAGTCACAGTTTTACCTATGCTGAACGAAGATTCAGTATTATGGGAGTTTTGTAACTTTTGTGGAGGATCTGCTGATGGTCTCTACTTAGTGTCGTTATATTATTTCCCAGTTCCTGATTCTGTGTCGCAGTCGCTTGATATTGCATTGCTATTGGGCTTAGCATTCTTTGTTGTTCAAGCAGACTGTTCGGGTTGCCAGTCAGTCAAGAAGTTAGTTTATTTGAGGACTTTGTCAGTCACTTGTTTAAGTCTTATTCGAGTCTTGAGACATAGCTAACTACTTAAGAGCACTTACACGCATACACACTTACTTGTACATATTTGTAATATCTTATTAAATGTTAATGTACCTGACGGTACTTAAGAATTATAAATGTGATATGTGCTTTCAGCACAATAATATTGAACTCGAGAGATTGATTTTATTTTGATTGCTGTAATTAATTTAATTTGATAATATACCTCTAGACAACTTATAGACTTAATAAATTTATTAAATTTTAATTTCTCTAGTTAGTAGCCTACCAGTTGTAATCCTAAAGCACTATTGAACCATACTGAAATTTAATGGATAATTGGACAAGGATACTAACTACTTGTTACGAAAACCCAGTAACAGGCTGGATGCTAGAAGGGCAGTCCTTTCTAGTATTCACTGGAGATCTCTAAGCTTTTAGAATCGCGTTTTTTGTAACAACCACCTACAACATCACTTCCAACAACACCACCACCACCACCACCACTACTACCTCCAACACCACCACCAACACCACCACCAACCACCACTACCTCCAACACCACCACCAGCACCACTACCAACACCACCACTACCACAACCACCTACAACATCACTTCCAACACCAACACTACCACAACCACCTACAACATCACTTCCAACACCACCACCATCACAACCACCTACAACATCACCTCCAACACCACCACCACCACTACCTCCAACACCACCACCACTACCTCCAACACCACCACCAACACCACTACCAGCACCACTACCAACACCACCACCACCACAACCACCTACAACATCACCTCCAACACCACCACCACTACCTCCAACACCCACCACCAACACCACCACCACCACTACCTCCAACACCACCACCACCACTACCTCCAACATCCATCACCACCACCAACACCACACCACCACCACCAACACCACCACCACCACAACCACCTCCAACACCACCACCAACACCACCACACAACATCACCTCCAACACCACCACCACCACAACCACCTACAACATCACCTCCAACACCACCAACACCACCACCACCACTACCTCCAACACCACCACCAACACCACTACCAACACCACCACCACCACAACCACCTACAACATCACCTCCAACACCACCACCACCACAACCACCTACAACATCACCTCCAACACCACCAACACCACCACCACTACCTCCAACACCACACACCAACACACACTACCAACACCACCACCACCACAACCACCTACAACATCACCTCCAACACCACCACCACCACAACCACCTACAACATCACCTCCAACACCACCAACACCACCACCACTACCTCCAACACCACCACCAACACCACTACCAACACCACCACCACCACAACCACCTACAACATCACCACCACCACCACCACCACCACCACCACTTGAGCTGATTATGTCAAAGATTAAAACACAGTAAATTGTATTTCCAAGTATTTGTTGCTGGGACCAAGTAAAGAAAATTTTGTAACAAGATGAGAACAGCTTGTGAAACTGTAACTGAATGCTGCTTCCCTTGTATATAATAATAATAATAATAATAATAATAATAATAATAATAATAATAATAATAATAATAATAATAATAATAATAATAATAATAATATAATAATAATAATAATAATAATAATACATAATAATAATAATAATAATAATAATAATAATAATAATAATAATAATAATAATACAATAATAATAATAATAATAATAATAATACAATAATAAAAATAATAATAAATAATAATAAAAATAATAATAATAATAATAAATAATAATAATAATAATAATAATACAATAATAATAATAATAATAATAATAATAAAAATAATAATAAAATAATAAAATAATAAAAATAATAATAATAATCCAATAATAAAATAATAAAAATAATAATAAATAATAATAATACAATAATAAAATAATAATAATAATAATAATAATAATTAATAAAATAATATATAATCATAAAAAAAAAATAATAATAATAATAATAATAAAAAAAAAGAATCTTGCGTTTCATACATGAAACCACTTTATACAGATCATAGCTGACATCAAAACACTGATACAGTCATAGCTGACATCAGTAACAAGGACAGAATCAAAGCATGACAAAGAAACAAGTACAGATCAACTGACAATCAGTAACCACATGTACAGTTCATATCTGACATCAGTAACAGGATACAGAACATAGCAGACATCAGTAAACAAGGTCCAGATCATAGCTGACATCAGTACCAAGGAACAAATCAAGCTGACATCAGTAACAAGTACAGATCAAAGCTGACAATCAGAAAATGGTACAGATCAAGGTGACATCAGTAACAAGGTTGAACACAGAAAGCCGCTGGTTATGTACGGTAATATTGAGTAAAAGTCAAACCAATTGTACAAGCTGAAGATCCAAAAGAAGTCACTTATCAGTGATTCACGACTCTGTTTACAACAACAGCAAGGAAAGCAGAACCAGAATTTCGCTCCAGGACAATACATAGTATGGGGGAGCACTATCGAGAAATGTGACTTAATACAAGTGACACGACTGTTTCATTGTGTTTGCAAGAAGTTATCGTTATGTTGCCTCTCCTATAACTCCTACCTGGGTATAATTTTTCCTTATATTCATGAGTATATTTGGCAGCCATCTTGCCCAAAAACTGTACATCTCGGTTTTCCAGTCATTATGCTCTTATCCCCTCATCAGATATAATTGAGACTCAATAAGAAGCACTATTACCACCCCGGTCCTCATCGTGTTCAATGTCACAAATTTATCAAAAATACATACAGTATGTCCTTAGCAATCTCTGTAGCCCATCTTTTTTTTTTTTTGTTTTTTTCTTGTTCCCCATCCTACCCCTTGCCTCATCTAAATGCCATATCGAATCATCTGAATAATCTAGTGTGGTGTGAAAAACTATAACCATACAACTCTATATTAATTTATTTTTGATTTATAATGATTAATTATGTAAAGTTTAATTTAAAATTTTTGTAAAAGGAACCGCTTCACGAGACTATATCCCTTTCTAAAGTTTCCCAACACGTTTCCAACATCTTTTTCCCATACCTCATTCCATTGGCTACCTCCACAACCACACGACCATCAAGGACATAACCAGTAATAACAGGGACAAGATTCCACCTCTGCAGGAGTAAACAAAAACCCTTGTGTAATGACTGCTAAACATCCAGAGACACCTCCAAACATATTTCAGAACCCCAGTACGCAGGCAGATCTGACATCCAAGGAATGGTCTTTGCTCAACACCCGAAATTCACACAACCATTTATCAACTTACAGAAACGCAAGACTTATCGCCAGAGAAGACAACACTAAATACCGAAGAATCCTGGAATCATCACTTATCTGTACATTCAACAACTTCAAACAGAACACCGGCTTCTATAACATAAGCTGAATGAACCCCACTATGCCAAGAAAATTCTTCACACGCTATCCACATAAGAACATAAGAATGGTAGTAAACACTGCAGAAGGTCTACACATATACTTATAATCTCTATTACAAGCTACCCAAGGTATTAGACTCGATGACCCTACTCGGTAGCATTCTCCACCTGACCCAACATTCTCAACCTGACTTCATCCTATAAATATTCACGTACCTTCCACCCAGGTAGACCTGTTTGTGACTTGATAAGCTCCACTGTGTGGGCGAAACGTTGTCAATAAAGTATTATATTATACTGCATAAGTGTGTATATTGCCATTGTGTCGTTATTTTATACGATTTATTTCCAGGGTAGGTAGTTGTGTGTACTTGCTGGTCTTGAATACGGCTGCTAGGTTAGGTAGTAAGTGCGGTCTTGCAGGTCATGACACAGCAGCATGGGAGGTAATCAGTTTGGACTACCTGGGTCTTGCCACAGCTGCAGGTCTGTAGTTGTTGTGGATCCTTGCTGGGTCTAGAACAGCAGCAGAGTAGATTGGTGTGGTCTTGCAGGGTCATGAACAGCTGCAGAGTAGGTAGTGGTGTGGCTTGCTGGGTCTCTTGACACAGCTGCATGGAGGTAGCATTGAGTTCTACCTGGGTCCTTGACACAAGCTGCAGGGTAGGTAGTGTGTGTGGTCATAGCTGGGTCCTTGACAGCATTCAGATATAGGTAGTGGTGTGGTCTAGCATTGGTCTTTGACAGCTGCCGAGTAGGTAGTGGTTGTGTGTCTTGCTGGAAATTGGCCACAGGCTTGCAGGGATAGGTATAGTTTGGTCTACCTGGGTCTTGCCACACCTGCAGGTTAGGATAGTGTGTGTGGACTTGCTGGGTCTTGCCACAGCTGATGGTAGTTTAGTAGTTAGGTCTACCTTGGTCTTGCCAACCTATCAGGGGTAAGGTAGTGAGTGTGGTCTTGCTGGTCTTGCCACCGCTGCAGGGAAGGAAGTGTGTGGTGGGACTTGCTGGTCTATGACAGCTTCAAGAGAAGTGGTGTGTCAATGCTGGGTCCTTGTGCACAGCAGCCGGTTAGTAGTGGTGTGGTTTTGCGGGTCTTGAACAGCTGCAGAGTAAGGTAGTGGTGAGGTCTTCCCTGGGTCTTGCATATCTACACCGGGTAGATAAAGTGGTGTGGTCTTGTTGGACTCATGGCCAGCTGCCGGGTAGGTAGTAGTGAGATCATGCCAGGGTCTTGACACAGCAGTGCAGGGAGGTAGCAGTGTTGGACTTGCTGGGTCTTGACTCACTGCAGGTAAGAGTAGTGTGAACTTGCTAGGGTCTTTACACAGCATGCTGCGTAAGTAGCTGTGTAGTTGCTGTCCTTGGCGACAGCTGCATGCTAAGTAGTGGTGTGGGTCTTGTGGGCTTGACGCAGCTGCAATGGTAGTAGTGGGTGTGGTCTTGCTGGGTCTTGACACAGCTTGAAGGGTATGTAGAGTTGTGGTCTTGCTGGCCTTGACACAATTGCTGGGTAGGGTAGTGGAGTGGACTTGCTGGGTCTTGGCACAATCACCAGGGAAGGTAGAAGGGTGGTCTTGCCGGGCCTTGACACAGTTGCTGGGTATGTAGTGTGTGGACCCATTGCTGGTCTTGGCACATCTCCAGGGTAGGAATAAGGTGAGGTCTTGCTGGGCCATGAACCACAGATGCTGGGAAGGTTAGTGGAGTGGGTCTTGCAGGTTCTTTGCACAACCTCCAGGGTAGGTAGTGGTGAGGTCTTGCTGATCGTTGGCACATCTCCAGGAGGGTAAGGTGTGATTTTTGTTGGTCTTATGGCACAGCTGCAGGTAGGAAGAGGAGTGGGTACCTGCAGGACTTGGGGCATCTGCATCGTAGAAGTGTATTGGTCATGTTGGGTGTTGGCACGCTGCGGGAAGGTAGTTGTGTGGCCTATGCTGGGTATCTTGGCACATCCCCAGGGCTATGAAAGTGGTGTGTATTGCTGGGCCTGGCACATCACCAGGGTAGGTACTGGTGATTGTCTTGCTGGTTCTTGACACAACTGTAGGGAAGGTAAGAGAAGTGTCCTGCTGGGTCTATGGGCACATGTCTATGGTAGGTAGTGGAGCGGTCATGCTTGGGTCTTGGCACAGCTGCAGGGTGGGAAGTGGTGTTGTCATTGCTGGGCTTGAACACATGCCAGGGTAGGTAGTGGTGTGGTCTTGCTGGCTCTTGGCACATGTCTAGGGAAAGGTAGTGGGTTGTGGTACTGCTGTGTCTAGGCACGCTGCAGGGGGGGAATTGGTGTGGTCTTGCTGGGTCTTGGCACATGACTAGGGAAGGTCGTGGTGTGGTGTCTTGCTGGGTCATGGCACAGCTACAGGGTGGGCAGTGGTGAGGTCTTGCTGGGATCTTGGCACAAGTCTAGGTAGTATGGGTGGTCTTGCGGGTCTTTGGCACAGCCTGCAGGGTGGGAAGTGTTGTGGTTCTTAGCCTGGGTCTTGGCACATGTCTAGGGTAGGTATTGTTTTGGTCTTGCTGGGTCGTGGCACAGCTGTCAGGGAGGAAGTGGTGTGGTCTTGCTGGGTCTTGGCACATGTCCAGTTAGGTAAGTGGTTGTGGTCTTTGCAGGTCTAGGCACATTCCAGTAGGTAGTGTGTGGGTCTTGCAGGGTCTGGCACATCCAGGGTGGGAAGTGTTGTGGGGTCTTGCTGGTGTCTTGGCACAGTCCAGGTAGGTAGTGGTGTGGTCTTGCTGGGTCTTGGCACATGTCCATGGTAGGTTAGTGGTGTGGTCTTCTGGGTCTTGGCACATGTTCCAGGTCATATATAGGTGTGGGTCTTTGCTGGTCTTGGCACATGTTCCAGGGTGGGAAGTGTGTGGTCCTTGCTGGGTCTTGGCAACAGCTGCAGGTTGGAAGTGATGGTGGTCTTGCTGGTCAAAGCGGGGGGGGACAGCTGAATGGGTACTGACTGGTACAACCACTTTAAGAAATTTTCATTGTGTGACTGTTTACAACCACTGTGAAAAACTTTTGTGTGAGATGGTAACAACCACAGTGGAGAACTCATTATTAGTGAGAACTATAACAACTCCTGTGAAGATCAATTTACTGTGTGTGACTCGAACAACCCCTGAGAAAAACAAATATAACTTGTGACGGTACATACCCTTTTGAAGAACTATACTGTAATGACAGTTGCAACCACAGTTAAGAACGTTATCTTGTAGTGACAGGTACAACCACTGTGGAGAACTACCAACATGTGACTGGTACTCAACCACTTAGGCAGAACTAACTGTATGACTGTTTACAACCAAAGTGAAAAAATTAATTCTTGTATGAATGTGTACACCACTGAAGAACTTATGATCTCCACTCTATGACTCTGAAAAAAAGTATAAGTATGGAAATCTGATTCAATTATCAACAATCTTTACAGCCAGGAACAGATTAAAAATATGAAGTGAAAGGCTTGTGGATTACGTATCAGTTTTGTTAAGACGAACAAACATGCTCAAAATAGAAGTATGCAGGTTCCATTATCGCAAAAAATAATTCTTCTGTCAATTGAATTTCCATTGTGATAATGCTCCTTCAAGACTGACATCTCAGTTCAGCAATATTTTTGAAATTAACAAAAACGAGTACCATTAATCACAAAAAGGCACAATACCGTGACTAGGAACAATACCCAAATCACCCGCACATAAAGAGAGAATCTAACGACGACGTTTCGGTCCGACTATGTGACCATTTACAAAGGTCACACTACCATAGGGGGGCAGGACGGCTATAATAGGCAGGAAGATGTGGAAGTAGTAATAGTAGTAGTAGTAGAACAAAGATTGATATAATACCGACAAGATGAAATAAAGACACATGCACAACAACCCGGGCAATCCCCATCGAAGACGGAAGTAGGTCCTTGAGTGCTCGGAAGTAGGACCTTTGAGTGTGCTGACCAGTACTTAACTCAGTGAAGAAGAGTCATGTTTGCTCCCGTGGACTGAACCAAGGATGCCCCTCCATCGAGCAACTTACCAGCAACTATAAGGAAGAATTGAAGGCATCGCAGAGTGGAGATACGGCGATATTTGAAACCGAGGAAAACAAGAGGAATCGTATAGTGGGCCCCTCCTGATCGAGTCCTCAATGTAAAGAAGGAACGTGGTCAGTGGCTTGGACAGCAGGTGACGACCGAAGTTGGACGATCAAGAAGACGAAATGGAAAGCCAGACACATGAGAAGAAAGAAGACTGCTGTGGAAACTCCCGTGAAACCTCCAACGCATTCTCGGTGCTATACCCGCCGAATTTGAGTCTAACTACATGTATCGTCCACGACTAACGACAAGGAAGTTAAAAATATTGTAGTTGATGGGGATAGCCAGGTTAGATACATGGATAGGGCATTCTGCTTGAAGGACAGGAGTAGGAGACAAAGGGTATGCTTTCCTGGGGCTGGGATGGAGGACATTGTTAGCCGGCTTGACAACATCATGAACGGTAATGGGATCAATCCTATTATTTGCCTCAGTGCTGAGGCAATGATGTAGGCAAGCGTAGAAGTGAGGATTTAGTTAGAAAGTTCAGGACAGCTATAGACATGATTAGAAGAAGGGGGGGCGCCCTGTTATATGTGCATTTTGCCAAGAAGAGGTGTTGGTAATGAATGGTTGTCCAGAGCAATTGTTATTAATTGTTGGCTGGATAAACACTGTAAGGATAATGCAGTACCATTCATTGACAACTGGACAACTTCTATGCCGAAATGACATGTATGCCAGGGATGGGGTTCACTTATCCAGGCAGGTGTGGGTTTTCTTGCTAACTCAGTTGAGGGGGTTGTTAGGACTTTAAACTAGGATTAGTTAGAGGTATGGGTTTAGAAATGATTAATAATGAGTATGGATATATTGACTTAAGCTCTGATATTAAGAATCTTAATAGTAACTGTCATGGAGTAACTCTGGGTAATGATAATTTCAGAAATTGTGTAAAAACAAAGATGAATAGGAAAAATGTGCAGAAGAAAAAACCTATGATGGTATTTTATGCTAACAGTAGAAGTGCAAGAAATAAAATTAATGAACTACGTTTGGTAGCATGTGCTGGGAACTTTGATAATCGTTGCATTAACTGAAACGTGGTATGATTTAAAGAGTCGGATATGACTGCTGAGTGTAATATTCAGGGATTTAAGTTATTCAATGTGGATAGATGTAATGGGAAGGGGGAGGAGTTGCATTGTATGTTCGAGAAAATATTAATTGTTGCATAAAAAAAGGTATAAAAATAGATGGAGCAGTACAGAGTCTGTTTGGGTAGAGTTCGTGGAGGTCAAGAAAAACTAATTCTAGGTGTAATATACCGACCTCCAGCTTGGATCACGATAGAGGGAGACTTCTTTGGGACGAAATTGTTAGGGCTTCTGGACACAGTAACGTAGTCATAGTAGGGGATTTTAACTTTAGCCAAATTGACTGGAATTCTTTGACAGGTAATCTAGAGTCCAGTGACTTCATGGAAACAGTTCAGACTGTTTTCTGAAACAGAGTGTAACTGAACCTACCAGGGTAATAATTTGCTAGACCTAGTCTTGTCAAATAAGGAAACACTAGTGAATAATCTGGAGATCACTGAAGAGCTTGGCGCAAGTGATCACAAATCCATCACCTTTAGCATTAATTGGGAATGCAAGAATAATGATAATACAGTAAAAATCCCGATTTTCGTTCTGCCGATTATAATGGACTTAGGGAACACTGTCTAAACTTGATTGGGGGTTTTCTAGCTAATGATTTTATTGACGATAATCATACTTATGAATAATGAAGGGATCTGCTTTATGATTGTTTTCCCTTTAAAAATGTACACAGTGCCCAGAGTATATACATTCCCCAAGAGAAATTAGGGCTAATAATAACGATCCCAAATGGGTTTTAAAAGGAGGTTAAAGCATCTATTAGGGGAGAAAAGGGGAATTTATAGGCGCATCAGAAGAGGAGAGGTTTAAACCCTTACTGACCAATATGTTCAGCTTTAAAAAAGGGAAAATAAAAAAGGGGATTAGAAAGGCTAAACGTGACTATGAAATTAGAGTCGCTAATGAATCAAAAGACTAATCCCCAAAAGGGGTTCTTTCAAGTGTAAAAGGACGAAGGGGAAGGAAAAAGTAGGACCTCTGAAATCTGGGAATGGACAGCTGACGGATAATAACTGGAAAATGTGTTCCTTATTTAATGACTATTTTTGTCAGTTTTACACAGGAAGATTTTAAAATGAGATTCCGTAATTAACAATTATTTAGTTTCCTGATGAATTTAAGTTTAAATAATATTACTGTCACGAGGGACATGGTTATTAAACAGATAGACAAACTGAAACAAAATAAGTCCCCCGGACCCGATGGTTGTTTTCAAGGGAAATTAAGGAATGCGAGATGGAGCTTAGTCACCATTAACGAGTGTATTCAATGCGTCCATCCTTACCAGTGTTTGTGCCAGAGATGGAAGATGGCTAATTGGTTTTCCTATATTTAAAACAGGGATAAGTCCACTCCTTCAAATTACCGTCCAATAAGCCTGACATCTATAGTGGGCAAGTTATTAGAATCAATTAAGCTGACATTATCAGAAGTCACCTGAAGAGCATAACTTGATAAATGAATCTCAGCATGGATTCACGAGAGGTCGTTCCTGCCTGACAAACTTACTGACGTTCTTCAATAGAACATTTGAGGCAGTTGACAGTGATAAGGAATATGATATTGTTTATTTGGATTTTAGTAAAGCCTTCGACAGAGTACCTCACAAGAGACTCTTAAGAAAAGTGGCAGCTCATGGTATAGGAGGTAAAGTTCTAGCATGGATTGAGGCATGGCTTACCAATAGAAAGCAGAGAGTTACCATTAATGGAGTGAAATCTGAATGGGGATTAGTCACTAGTGGCGTTCCACAAGGATCAGTTTTAGGCCCTCTCTTGTTCATAATTTACATTAATGACCTTGATGAAGGGATTTCGCCACTGTGTGGGCGAAACGTAGTCAATAAAGGATCACATTATACTGCATTTGTGTTTATATTGCCGCCGATACAAAGATAGGCCGTATAATTCACTCTGAGGAGGATATCAATGAACTCCAGGACGATTTGAACAAATTAATGTCTTGGTCTGAGAAATGGCAGATGAAGTTTAATGTGGATAAGTGTAAGGTACTTGCCCTTGGTAATGAAAATAACCCTCGAAGCTATAATCTAGGTGAAGTAGAGCTTGGTCATACAGAATGTGAAAAAGACTTGGGAGTCATGGTAAGCAGAAATCTAAAGCCAAGACAGCAGTGCCTCAGTGTGCGCAACAAGGCCAACAGATTACTTGGATTTATCTCAAGAAGTATTAGTAACAGAAGTCCAAAAGTTATTTTACAGCTCTATACATCACTAGTGAGGCCTCATTTAGATTATGCTGCTCATTTTGGTCCCCTTACTACAGGATGGACATAGACTCATTAGAGAACATACAGAGAAGAATGACTAAAATGATTTACTGTGTAAGGAACCTCCGTATAAAGATAGATTTAAAGCCTTAAATCCCACTCTCTGGGGGGGGGCGTGAATAGGGGAGATATCAAAAGTGTATAATGGATGAGGGGCAAAAAAAGGGGAGAATTAAAAAAGTACTGAAGGTGTCAAACCCAAAAGAACCAGGAATAATGGATTTAATTGGAAAATTTTAAATTTTAAAAAGGACTGGGAAGATGGTTTTCTAAAGATTGTAATGCGTGGAACGTCTTCCAGGGGGGTAAAAGGGGCGGGGCCCTTGGGTACTTTAAGAAAACTGGAAAAATAATGAGTGGGGGGGCTGGTTTGTTTGGGTTTTGGGGGGGTGCGGGAGTTGTTTCTTGGTAGCTTTAGTGATGTCGTTTTGTAAGGCCCCTGCCTCGTAGGGGCCATAGGCCTTCTGCAGTGTTCCTACTTTCTTAGTTCTTATGGGGAAAGGGTATGGTGAAACCGACAAGATGGGGGAAAAAACACTTATGACAGTTCAGGACATTTATTAAAGGAAACGTTTCGCCACGAGTGGTTCTTCATTCCAATCAGAAAAAAATAAAAAAAACCCATTATAAGTGGTGGGGCAGGTGAGGTAAAGCGTGGGAAAGGGGGTAATATATAGTAGTAGTAAGGAACTAAGGGGGTAGGTAGAGAGGGACCTGTGGCATCAAGTAACACCATTTCCCAGGATGGGGAAATATCCTTTTGCTTTAATTTTAAAACTGTAACTACCGGTTTTTTTGCTTTTTAAGTTTTACGAAAAAATTAGTGGCAGCTTCATGCATTTTCTCCGTCTTAAGTGTCTTTTTAAAACTATTTGCTTCATTGAATTTCATGAGGTGTCCAAATCGTCTCTATGTTGAACACATGCTTTTTTTTTCGGCATCATTTCTGCAACCTTTTTTTTGTTCTCTATTCTAAAAGCCAGGTTCGGCTGTTTCCCCTACATATACTTTGCACACCCCCCCATGGTATAGTGTAGATTCCTACTTTTGGGCCCGAAAAATGCTTGGGTTTTTGTATCAGTTCCTAATAGTGTTGAAGACTGGTGGATATTTTAGCCATTTTCTGTCAAACATTTTTGAAACATTAGGCAACGTTGCGCCGGAAAACAGTAAAATTTGGAGGCTTTTCTTCAATTTTATAGGTTTTGGTCTTGCTGAGGATACGTTTCACGACACAAAAATGCTTGCGAAATGAGACCGCAAAAAAAAGATGTGTTCAACATAGAGACATTGGACACCTCATGAAATTCAAGAAGCTAAATAGTTTTTTAAAGAAGAGCTTAAAGACGGGGGAAAATCATTGAAGCGCACTAAATTTTTGTCAGTAAACTATAAAGCAAAAATCCGGAGTTACAGTATTTTAAAATTTCTAAGCAAAAGGATATTACCCCTCCTGGGAATGGTGTTACTTATGCCCAGGTCCCTCTCTAACCCACCCCTTAAATTCCCTTTACTACTATACTAAAACCAAAACCCACGCTTCACCTCACCGACCCCACCACTATAATATGTGTTTTTCTTAGTTTTCCTGTATTAGGGTGAAGAAGCCACTCGTGGCGAAACGTTTCCTTTTAAAAAATGTCCCGAACGTACATAAGTGTCTTTATTTCTTTTGTTTTTTTGTTTCGCCCTCCAGCCCGCCACTGGATGGCGAACGTCCACAACAAAGTCAACCAGCGCCGCACAGTGTCTTAATTCATCAGTAGTTGTAGTAGAAAAAGAAGAGGTAGTAGAGTGGTAGCGGAAGAAGTGGGAAATAAGGAAACGGCCCCTCAAATACAAAGAAGGGGAGCACTGCAAGAGAGCAGTACCCACAGAGGGGCTGAAAGGGGGGGTGGTGAAAAAAAATAAATGAAAAGGAACAGAAAAACGAGAAGGGGAAGAAAAGACAACCCAGATGGAAAAAGGAAGAGGAAAGGGGGGAAAAGGAAAAAAAAAAGAAAAAGAAAAAATGGGATCAGGTTAAGTCCGGGTTTCTGAAGTTTTGGGGCATTTTTTCAATGTAGGGGAGGGAAGGCATCTAAGAACGAACAGGCTAAGGTTCATACAAGGGAAAATTGTGTATTAGAGAGGGTTCAACTAGACGGCGACTTTCGAGTTTTGGGAATAGGGGAAGACATTTTTTTAGAAAACCAGTCAAAGGATGGTATATTTTTCTGACAAAAAAGCATTGTTAGTGTCGGGAAGCCAACACTATTTTTGTCTCCCAAACGTCTCGTTAGCTTCTCTCTTTTTTGTGCGGGTTATTTTTGACGATTCCATTATTCGTTGTAAAAATTGTCTTTTGTCAGCTTTTCTTATTGCGGTTCAGTAATGATGATACTGTCAGAGTATTGGCATGTTTGACATTTTTTCCATTATATAACATTTCTCAG